>CM061064.1:159592910-159818910 GCA_030762895.1 Sophora flavescens | reverse complement strand
GAAAATAAAAACAAGAATGCGGAAACAAAGTAAATAGACCCCAAAAGGCAGTGGAACATTTCTAAAATGATGTGTATTCTATCATCTATGTTTCTTTCCTCTATTTTTCTAGCGTACCAAACAATGCGTTAGTACAAAGCTGGGTTCGTAGTGATTGTACACTAGAGAAGGATTGTGATAGATTCATCACTACGAAGTATGTTTTGACTATTATACCCTCATTCGTCAAGTTTTGTATAGTAAATCACTATACCGGATAGCACTTGAGCGAATAAAAGACTTACGATTATATATTAATTATATTAAGATTAAGATTAGACTCTTAAGCATAATTAAATAAAGTAATACATCGGGAAATATTACAAAGATTAGGAAATAACTCTAAAAATCTTCCCAAATTAGATAATTAATTGATTCCACAATATACTCAAAAAGTTAGCTATGATATTTCAAATGTTTTTGACATTTACCATCAAGTTATTAAACTTTAAAATTTAAAAATTAAATGCACCAAACAAAAGGAAATAAACTAAAAATACTCTAAAACAACAACTTCAAATTTTTTTAGAAACACAAAGCAAGTGGCGTCGTTGCAAGGGTGTAAAAGCTGAAGAAAGTCCCGGACTACATATGAGATGGAACTAAACCACTCCCTCGGATCCATGGCCATTTTCGCATATGCGGGTCAAAAAGCGGCGGTTTTACAAAAATGTAGTAGAGCGCGACAACTTCGAGTATCGTCTCACAAGGACTCTTGAATTGTTATTTACCACAAAAATCGGTTTTGGTGGGGGGGGGTTTGGTTTGAATTTCAATTGCAAAATAGAACAAAGGAGAGCAATAACAACAGAGCAAATTAAGAGATTTTCGAATAAGCTAAAGGCGATTAATCTATTGTTCTCGATTTCCCAACTATCATCGGTTCATGTAAATTCCAAGCCCTATCGCGATTCTAATCCCCTTTCGGTTGTAGCAATAATTAACAAGCGAAATCACTACTACGAGATATATGTTCCTAATTCCCGAATTAAACAAGCGGGGTTAAGCCCTCATGAACTAAGCGAACATGAGCGAACACACGCAAATTAAACAAACGCGATTCAATATAGGAACATAACATCAACGAAATAAATCAACGCCGACTATACACTCCTGAATTAAACAAATAGAAGTATATAGCATAGTATTGAAAAGGGAAAAGCAAATAAAACAGGAATTACAGAACCTCAAGTGCGGGGAAATCGACTACAGTAGACTAATCAAATGGAATTAGTTCTCCATAAAACGTAGCACAATCAGAAAATCTATGAAAAACAGTGGAGAAATTGACCAGTCCTCTCTAATCTGCCCAGAACAGCAATTTATAACATTTCAGGAATTTGCCCCTCTCGCGAGGCGAAAGCTCACTCACGAGGCGAACCTTATGAAGGAATCTGAACCGTTGGACTTCTCGCGAGGCGAAGAATGGCTCGCGAGGCGAGGAATGGAAGAGTCTTCTTATTACGCCCGTTACAAGTATCAGGGCCTAGGCGTGATGCTTTCTGACTTCCAGGCTCGCGTGGCGAGACATCGTTCGCGAGGCGACACAGAAATCTTGCATTTTTCTGGAACAGTCATCCTTCCTGCTCGCGAGAATAGGATTCGCGGGGCGAGACAGGGTGAATGACATTGTTTTGCTCAGGCTGGAATTCAGGTTCGCGAGGCGAGTAGCCTCTCGCGGGGCGAGTACCTCCAGGATTGCAAATTCCCCTGTTTCTTCATTCTCTGGACTCTAAGTTAACCTGAAAACAATGAAATAGCCATAAGTGCTTTATTTGACTCAAAACTGGCTAAATTAACCTAAAACTACTTAAACGACTCAAAATGTTGTTTGAAGACAATCGAGTCTAATTTGGCGAAACGAAATATAATTAGCACAAAACCCCGGTCATACTAGCCATAAAACTAGATGAGCGAGAGGTGATCAAAATACCCCAAACTTAAACTTTGCTTGTCCCCAAGTAAACTAAAACTCAAAAACTCAAAAAGACTCAAGACATGGCAAGCTTTAAAGGATTCAATCAACTTTGCACAAATTTCAAGCAATTCATCAAAACAATTTTCCTTCAATGTCCCCCCCTTTCAAACAAAGCAATCCCCACATGCATTCACTCTAAACAATTGAGAGTTTCATCATTCAAGCAATCATTAATCTAAGCAAGGAATCCAAGTTACACACAAAAGGGAGATCACCAAATTCAAACAATCGCCTTCCTCACAAGGGCATTTAGTGTTTCACTCAATCGCTCAGTTTGTCTAGGCTAACAACATTTCACTCAATTCACCTTTCAGAAGCACTTCCCATAAATTTGATTTTCATCTCCAAATGATTCCCACAGAAAACATGCATGCAACATCAAAAGGTCTTTTAAGGTTGTAATGGGGCCTGGCTAAGGGTAGGATATTCAAAGGTACTAGGCTGAAGCCCCTAGGAACTAAGAGAGCATGAGCATTTTGATATACCGAATTCCACTTAAGTTCCTTTTTCCATGTAATTTCTTTTATGTCTTGGGTGACTACAGCCTTTCTCTTTTAACACTATTTTTGTTCTTTTATTTTTTTTCTTTCTTTTTCTTTTTCTTTTTTTTTCTTTTCTTCTTTTTTTTTATTTCTTTGCCTTTGGCTCCAACCTTTTTTTTTTCCCACCCCAGAATGACATGTCACATCCTTGTAGCCACCCCAAACTTAATTTCTTGCAACCTTTGTCTTGCTAAGGATCCATGCTCTCCTAATCCTAAGATCGGGTTAACATGGTTTTTCCAGATTTGGGCTCATAACATAGTGTTATCAAGAACAATAGGCTAATTAGGCTCAAAGGGGCTAACAAAGGAACATGCATTAGGAATTGGTTCTTTTCAGGCCAAGTGGCTATTTACAAAGAAAATGCCTAAATCTTCTGATGCAACACATAAGCATGCAAACCAAGTAAATACTCAAGCAAATTCGGGAAAGTGCAGCTTAAAAGTGATTCACACAGTTAAAAAAACATGTAGGAGGCTCAAATCCTCACCCGGACATTTTTGCAAATTGTTTGACCGATATTCTATCCCTAGTGTGTGCTTCCCTTCACCCCAAACTTATCATAAATCATGCCATCACAACAAAATATCTCAAAGTTCAGTTTTCAATTTTTCACATGGGGATCACTTTTCAAAAAAAAAAAAAAATCAACCTAGGGGGAATCATCACATAATCATGCAATAAATCTGTGCAAAATCAATCGAAATCAATCAAGCTCACCGACCAAAGACTCACACAATTTATTCAAGAGCTAAAAGAAAAACAAGATAAAACACAAAGCAAAGCTACAATTTCCCTCCCCCACACTTAAAACATACATTGTCCTCAATGAACAACATAACTATAAAATCAGAGTGAGGGAAAGGAAAGGGTGCTCCCTGATCAAGTGGCAGTGTAGGTGGGAGCTTCCAAGGAGAGCTCCTCAACAGTAGCATCCTCAGGCACCGAGCTCTCATGGAATAGCTTTAGCCTCTGCCCGTTAACCTTGAAGGACTTGTTGCTACCTGCATCTTTAATCTCTACTACACCATAAGGAAAAACATTAGTAACAACAAATGGCCCAATCCACTTGGACCTAAGTTTCCCAGCCATCACTTTCAGGCGGGAGTTAAACAGTAACACCTGCTGACCCACAGAAAATTCTTTCCTAACAATTATCCTATCATGAAAACGCTTGGTTCTTTCTTTATAAATCCGGGAGCTTTCATAGGCTTCTAGCCTAAGCTCCTTCATGCCTTATGAATGGAGTTTCCTTTCAATACCGACTTTTTCATTTCCAAGTTCTGACACTAGAGCGCCTAATACGCACAAGTGCTCAACTTCCACGAGGAGATGACATGCCTTACCAAATACAAGCCGAAAGGGGGACATCCTATTGGTGCCTTGAAAGCGGTCCTCCGAGCCCACGGTGCGTCTTCTAGACGGCGGCTCGATCCTTCCTATTCGGCTGCACCATTTTCTCTAAGATCGCTTGATCTCCCTGTTTGATATCTCACCTGGCCATTGGTGCGGGGATGGTAGCGATGGAGACTCATGCACAACTCCATACTTAGGAGTAAGGCTTCCATGGTGCGGTTGCGAGAAGTGAGTGCCACAGTCACCGATGATAGCCGAGGTATGCCAAACCTGCAAAAAATATTGGACCTAACAAATTTTGAAACAACTTTAGAATCGTTAGTCCTAGTGGGGATAGCTTCCACCCACTTTGAAACATAGTCAATAGCCAAAAGAATATATAGAAAGCCAAAAGATGCAGGGAAAGGACCCATAAAGTCGATTCCCCACACATCAAAAACCTCACAGAAGAGCATGGGCTGATGAGGCATTTCATTCTTACGAGTGATAGCCGTGCCTGCTGTTTGACACTCCTTACAAGTCCTGTAGACCTCATAGGCATCTCTAAAAATGGTGAGCCAGTAGAATCCAGAATCTAGGACTTTTCTTGCCGTCCTCTGTGGCCCAAAGTGTCCCCCTATTTGAGAGGCATGAGAAAAGTACAAGATGGACTCGATCTCATAGTCGGGGACACACCTCCGAATTATCTGATCACTGCAAAACTTCCAAAGGTACGGATCATCCCAAACATAGTACTTGGAATCACTTTTGAGTTTGTGGATCTGTGATCTAGTTGCACCTGCAGGAAAAACACCAACAACAAGATAGTTAACTATGTCAGCAAACCAGGGAGTTACCCCATGCAGATGTAGAAGCTGCTCATCCGGAAAGTCATCATGGATGGGAGGAGGATCCTCATCCCTTGCTATTCTGCTCAAATGGTCAGCTACTAAATTTTCAGCCCCACTCTTGTCTTTTATCTCCACATTAAACTCTTGGAGCAACAGCATCCACCGAATCAATCTCGGCTTCGCTTCAGGTTTCTTCAACAGGTACTTCAGAGCTGCATGGTCAGTAAAAACAATAACCTTGGAACCTAGCAAATATGACCTAAATTTATCAAGAGCAAAAACAACTGCTAGAAGTTCCTTTTCAGTTGTGGTGTAATTAGATTGTGCAGCATCTAAAGTCCTAGAAGCATAATGAATGATATGGGCAGCCTTGCCCACCCTTTGTGCCAGGACCGCTCCCACAGCATAGTTAGAAGCATCACACATGAGTTCAAAAGGGAGGGTCCAGTCAGGTGGTTGGATGATGGGGGTAGAGGTCAATGCCCTTTTCAGGTAGTCAAATGCCTTCTTGCAGTTGTCATCAAAGTGGAACATGACATCATTCTTCAGCAAGTTTGACAAAGGAATGGCTATCTTACTGAAGTCCTTAATGAAGCGCCTGTAGAAACCTGCATGACCAAGAAAAAACCGAATCTCGCGAACGCAAGATGGATAAGGCAATGTAGAAATCACATCAATTTTTGCAGGATCTACTGAAATACCCTCTTTAGAAATAACATGCCCCAAAACAATCCCCTGTTCAACCATAAAGTGACACTTTTCATAGTTCAAAATAAGATCAGTTTCTATGCATCTTTCTAGAACCAAATTCAGACTATATAAGCATGCATCAAATGAGGAGCCATATACAGTGAAATCATCCATAAACACTTCCATGCAATTTTCAATAAATTCAGTTGTCATCAAAGTGGAACATGGCATCATTCTTCAGCAAGTTTGACAAAGGAATGGCTATCTTACTGAAGTCCTTAATGAAGCGCCTGTAGAAACCTGCATGACCAAGAAAAAACCGAATCTCGCGAACGCAAGATGGATAAGGCAATGTAGAAATCACATCAATTTTTGCAGGATCTACTGAAATACCCTCTTTAGAAATAACATGCCCCAAAACAATCCCCTGTTCAACCATAAAGTGACACTTTTCATAGTTCAAAATAAGATCAGTTTCTATGCATCTTTCTAGAACCAAATTCAGACTATATAAGCATGCATCAAATGAGGAGCCATATACAGTGAAATCATCCATAAACACTTCCATGCAATTTTCAATAAATTCAGTAAAAATGCTCATCATGCATCTCTGGAAAGTGCCAGGAGCATTACAAAGGCCAAATGGCATCCTCCTATAGGCAAACGTGCCGAAGGGGCGCGTGAAAGTGGTCTTTTCCCGATCCTCCGGTGCAATGTGGATCTGGAAGTAACCGGAAAAACCATCAAGGAAGCTGGTAGTGGGATTTCTGAACCAGCCGCTCCAGCATCGATCGATGAATGGCAAAGGAAAGTGATCCTTTTCGGTGGCCTGGTTCAACTTCCTATAATCAATCTGAGACTTGTCATCTATTCGGTCTCTAGTGGGAACAAGCTCATTATTATCATTTCTTACCCTTGTGAGGTAGGACTTCTTGGGTACAACTTGCACTGGACTTACCCAAGTACTATCAGAGATGGGGTATATGATACCCGCATGCAGAAGTTTAGTCACCTCCTTCTTTACAACATCCAGAATCAATGGATTGAGCCGCCTTTGGGGCTGCCTAACTAGTTTAGCCCCATCCTCCAACAGAATTCTATGCATACATCTGGATGGGCTAATTCCTGGGATGTCAGCCAAGGTCCAACCAATTGCTTTCTTGTGCTTCTTCAGAACCTCCAAGAGTTTAGCTTCCTGGCCGGAGTCAAGGTTGGAGGAAATAATGACTAGAAGTTTTTCATTCCTCTCCAAGTAAGCATACTTCAGATTCCCAGGAAGTGGCTTGAGCTCTAAGGAGGGTGGCTGCTCAATGGATGGTATATTTGGAGCAGCCATGATGTCAAGAACTTCAGCTGAACAGATAGCTTCACTCACAGTATCACCCTGCAAAGTAGAATCAAGAAACTCGGCACAAACAACACAAGGGTTAGTGTTAGTACAGTCAGGACATGAATAAATATCATCAAAGCCAGATAAAAATGGAAAATCAGAAACCAAGTCCTCATGGGTGTCCTCAATAATTTCAGAGAGCAACTCTATTTGGAAAACAGAGTGCTCTTCCAGGGGATGCTTCATAGCATCAAAGATGTTAAACTTTGCCACAATATCACCAAACTCCATGGACATGGTTCCATCATCAACATCAATCTTTGTCTTTGCTAGTCTTCATGAGCGGTTTGCCGGAGATGATTGGTGATCTACTTGAATTTGTTTCCCTGCCATGTCCAGGATGTAAAAGTCGGCGAGGAAAATCAACTCATCAACTTGTACCAGACATCTTCTACCATTCCCGTGGGGCGAGCATCGGTCTGTTGGCCAACTGGATAGTGAGACTGTATCTTGCAAGGACCAAGATCAAGGTTATTGAAAAGAGAGGTGGGCATGACATTTATGGAGGCTCCCAATTCCAACACGCAATTGTCGAATTTGTTGTCCCCAATAGTGCACGGAATAGTAAAAGTGCCGGATCCTTGCACTTTTGTGGCAAAGTTCTGAGTGGGGGTGAAAGCGATAACTCTTTCAAGTGCGAGGCTTAAGGCTGAATAAGAGCTGAAACATTTCGCCCTAGATTAACTTTCTCATTACCCTTCAACCTCCTCTTGTGGGTGCATAGATCCTTCAGAAATTTAGCATACTTAGGAACCTGCTTGATCACATCCAAAAGCGGGATGTTTACCGCCACCTTTCTGAACACATCTAAAATCTCCCTCTCCTTGTCTTCCCCACCAATCCTCTTATTTTTCTGTACTCTGTGTGGGAAGGGGATTGGTGGCACATATACTTTCTCAGCTTCAACATCAACAGAAGGCTCAGGAGTTACCTCAACAGTTTCTTCATCTTTTGCAGGTGTTGCCTCGACCACTCTTCCAGATCTCAAAGAAATGGCACTCACATTCGGATTGGAAACATTGGGATTCATCACTGTCTGTGCAGGTAGTTGGGTTGATCCTTGAGCTTGCTGTATGTTATTTATGGATGTGGCAAGCTGTCCAATCTGTGTGTGCAAGGCACGAATACTAGCATCCGTTCATTCTTTGAAATCGCCAATCTGTCCAACCTGTGTGTGCAAAGTCTGAATACTAGCATTTGCTTGTTGTTGAAACTGGAGATTGTTGGTAGCCATTTGCTTGATCATGTCCTCTAGGGAAGGTTCGGAAGGTGCAGAAGTGGTCACTTGGGGAGGATTCTGTGGTGGTGCCACCGGTTGTTATTGGGATGAGATTCCGTACCGAAGGTTGGGATGATTCCTCCAGTTGGGATGGTACCTATTTGTGGAGAGATCAGGAACGTTGTACCGGTTCTGGTTGTTGCCTTGACTGTAAGGATGGACTGCATAAGCTTGAGACAAATCAGTAACTGACCCTTCTTTCAGAATAGGGCATGCTTCATACGGGTGCTCAGGGGAGCTGCACATGCCACACAACCTTGCCGGCTGAACCTTATCCATTGCCAATTGCTTCACCAAAGAAGTGATCTCATCAATTCTATTCTCAAGGGCCTGGTTGGAAGAAGAGCTATGGACCTCATTCACACCCCCTTGTCTCGCGAGAATTTCTCCGGTTGTAAGCTGCTGGGAGTTGAGTGACATATTTTCAATTAATTGCTTGGTAGCAGTGAGTCTTATCAATAAGTGTTCCCCACTAGCGACATCCAAAATATTTCTATCCATCGGTAGTAACCCCTCATAAAAAATCTTGAATAAGGAGCTGCTCGGAAATCGATCTTGAAGGCAGCTGGATACCAAGCGCTTGAATCTCTCCCAATACTCAGCCAATGACTCATTACCTTGTCTGATGCCACATATTTCCTTCCTGATTGATGTAGCTCTGGAGGCAGGAAAATATCTCTCTAAGAAAACCTTCTTCAAATCGTTCCAGGTGGTAACAGAGTTTGGCTCAAGATATAACAGCCAATCCTTTGCCCCACTGTAGTGAAAGCGGGAAGGCTCTCAGCTTGATGTGATCCTCAGTTATTCCCTCTGGCCTCAAGGGTGTAGAGCAGACAACCTGAAATTCCTTCAAATGCTTGTGTGGATCCTCACCTGCAAGACCACTAAACCTTTGCAACAAGTGTATCAAACCAGATTTTAATTCAAAGGGAGTAACAGCACCAGCATATTCAATACACAAGCCATTATAATTAACATCAGGGGCAGCAAGCTGCCTTAATGTCCTCTGGTCACCCATGTTATCAAAAACAGTTTCAGAATTAGAATCACCACTAGTGCTAGCCCGAATTGCTCTAGGCGTGTGTGTAGTGTTTTTTCAATTTCAGGATCAAAATCACACAAGTCAGGGTAAGTAGACCTAGTAGCCAGACTAATTCAAAACAAAAACGAAAAGAAAAAGAATAATAAAAAATGCGAAAAAATAACAAACAAGAGTCCCCGGCAACGGCGCCAATTTTTGACGCGTTGTCGCACACGGGTCAAAAAGCCAGCGGTTTTACAAAAATGTAGTAGAGCACGACAACTCGAGTATCGTCTCACAAGGACTCTTGAATTGTTATTTACCACAAAAAACAGTTTTTTTTTTGTGGGGTGGGGGGGTGGGGGGGGGGGGGGGGTTTGGTTTGAATTTCAATTGCAAAATAGAACAAAGCAGAGCAATAACAACAGAGCAAATTAAGAGATTTTCGAATAAGCTAAAGACGATTAATCTACTGTTCTCGATTTCCCAACTATCATCGGTTCATGTAAATTCCAAGCCCTAAGCAGATTCTGATCCCCTTTCGGTTGTAGCAATAATTAACAAACGAAATCACTACTACGAGATATATGTTCCTAATTCCTGAATTAAACAAACGGGGTTAAGCCCTCATGAACTAAACGAACATGAACGAACACACGCAAATTAAACAAACGCGATTCAATATAGGAACATAACATCACCGAAATAAATCAACACAACACTATACACTCTTGAATTAAACAAACAGAAATATATAGCATAGTATTAAAAAGGGAAAAGCAAATAAAACAGGAATTACATAACCTCAAGTGCGGGGAAATCGACTACAGTAGACTAATCAAATGGAATTAGTTCTCCATAAAACGTAGCACAATCAGAAAATCTATGAAAAACAGTGGAGAAATTGACCAGTCCTCTCTAATCTGCCCAGAACAGCAATTTATAACATTTCAGGAATTTGCCCCTCTCGCGAGGCGAACCTTATGAAGGAATCTGAAACGTTGGACTTCTCGCGAGGCGAAGAATGGCTCGCGAGGCGAGGAATGGAAGAGTCTTCTTATTACGCCCGTTACAAGTATCAGGGCCTAGACGTGATGCTTTCTGACTTCCAGGCTCGCGTGGCGAGACATCGTTCGCGAGGCGACACAGAAATCTTGCATTTTTCTGGAACAGTCATCCTTCCTGCTCGCGAGAATAGGATTCGCGGGGCGAGACAGGGTGAATGACATTGTTCTGCTCAGGCTGGAATTCAGGTTCGCGAGGCGAGTAGCCTCTCGCGGGGCGAGTACCTCCGGGATTGCAAATTCCCCTGTTTCTTCATTCTCTGGACTCTAAGTTAACCTGAAAACAATGAAATAGCCATAAGTGCTTTATTTGACTCAAAACTGGCTAAATTAACCTAAAACTACTTAAACGACTCAAAATGTTGCTTGAAGACAATCGAGTCTAATTTGGGCGAAAACGAAATATAATTAGCACAAAACCCTGGTCATACTAGCCATAAAACTAGATGAGTCAGAGGCTGATCAATCCACAATATATGAAATAAAACCCTAAAACACATCGACCAAGAAAATATATTGGAATGAATTAATTGTAATTAATATTCATATAAATTTCCAAAACACCCCTTCTAATTTTAATTAACATTCTGATGATCTATAATTAATGACAGTAATTAATAAGGGTTATATTAAAAATTAACATTTAATATATATGAAATTGATGCATGTTTCTTATATTTTGGACCAAAAAATGAAACTATTTGCTTCTTATATCGTGGATCAGAGGTAGTATAATATTTGGGATAGAATCAAACGGCGTAAAGTCAAACTTGAATATTAAATATGAGATGTAAAACTATAATATTTTACATTCACAACTCATTTAATCATTGTGTTAGCAACTATATTAGATGTAAAACTTATTAAATACAATAATACATCACTAAATATAAGCCTATACATTTCTTATAGCAAAATTATGCAACAAAATTAAACTCAAGTAAGTGGTGCACCAGAATCATTTTCCAAATTGTTATTAATAACTGTGAAATGCATTATCATGATTAGGATATCTTATTAATGTCAATAGGGGTGCTCATCAACCGATACAAACCAATTCAAACCGTAAAAACCGAACCGAAAAACCAAAAAATCGAAAATTGAAAAAACCGAAAACCGAAAAAACCGTTTTTTTATTTATTGGATTGGATCGGATTTTGGATTCCCTGGTAAAATCTAATCCAATCAAATCCAAACCTAACTACTATAGATATATAATATTATTTTTAAAATTATACTAGTACTCATAATTAAACATTGTTTTTCATACTTACACGACCCTCGTTCTCTTTAATATTTTTGTTGGAATGACATACATGAGATTATTTAGAATAAATGTTAATGTCTTAAAGTTGTATTTTTCTAAAAAATTGATGCATAAAATTTATATATATATATATATATATATATATATATATATATATATATATATACTTGATCGAGTAAAAGTGAAAAAATAGGAAATCATCAATTAATTAATTTGAAAAATAATTAGCTACAATCTATTTGTAGCTGATTCAAGGAAAAAAAAAAGATAAGTGAGATTAGATATGGAGAATTAATATAAAATAATATTTAGCATAAAATAACGTGTTAAAAAAATCAATGATTATTATTTTTTTCTCAAACTCCCAATCAGTGTTTTAAAAACCGGTCCAACCGGACTGGTTCAACCGGTTGGACCGTCAACCGAACCCCTCTCCGATCCTGGTCGAACCACAGAACCGGAAAAGAGGTTCAACCGCTAAAAATCACCAAAAACCGGTTGAACCGGGCCAAAACTGGAAAACCGGCCGGTTCATTAAAAACATTAAAAAAAAATAAAAAAGAATTTTTTTAAATAAAAAAGGCTAGAGCATCATAAATTGAATGACGTACTCCAATTTATGCTTGTTCAAGTATTAAATAATTTGGACTTAATATGAAAATTAGAACTTGGATTGAAATTATACTTGTTATTTGATCTATTTATTAATGCGTGTGTGTCTATATATATATATATATACATACATACCGGTTCAACCATCGGTTAAACCGGTTGAATCGGTTGGACCTTGAACCACTCTCCTTTTCGGTTCTCCGGTTCAATCGATTTTTAAAACATTGCTCCCAATATTTTGTCAAGAATTCGCTAAATTTTCCTCACTCTCCATCAAATCAAATAATGGTTAATAAGGAAAGAATAGTTGTTGGCTTTCATAAAGGTTATACTGTTCTACGTATAAAGAGGTTTAAATAGCTATTTGGCGCCCTAAACTAACTCCTTTAAATGAAGATCATATTTTGTCCCCAAGTAAATAAGTAGAAATAACACTTGAGATAAGAAAACAATAAAGTATAACAAAAATCAAATTATCCAATCCAATCCAAACCGCATTTGATTAGATTGGATTGGATTAGATTTTTTTAAAGGAAGCAAACCGATCCAGTCCAAACCGCATGTTGTTTTCATCATTAGATCGGATGACTTTTTAGCTCAAAACCGATCCAATCCAATCCACGAACACCCCTAAATGTCAAGGCACTTTATTTTTTTCGAATAAATTGTACCTCCAATTTAATAGCATAATTGTGATTTTTAGTTAAAAATTGAATAATCTGTTTTGATGTCTTTGCAGCTTGGCTTTGAATCTGTCCACTTTGCTAGGATTGATTATCAGGACAGAGCTAAGCGCAAAGGTGATAAGTCTCTTGAAGTTGTGTGGCGTGGTTCCAAAACATTTGGTTCTTCAGCTCAGGTTTGGATTGGAACTTCTGCACCATTCATGAGTTATTTGTTTCTTTAGCTAGAATGACTGATTGTTTAGTTGTTTTACCATTTTGGGTATGCTGCAGATTTTTGCCAATGCTTTTCCAGTTCATTATAGTGCTCCAAACGGTTTTAATTTTGAAGTCGATAGTAATGATGCTCCATTACAGGTTCCAACACACTCAACATTTAAAATGCAGATGTTATTTTGCATATTTTGTTAAGCACATGGTTAATTGCATGTCACCGTTTATAACTGCAGGATGATCCTCTTATTTTTGATTACAACGTTGAACAGCGTGTCCAAGACTTCATTGATGCTGCTACTACCCAAGTATGCCCTTTCTTTCCAAGAAATTTGTCAATACACGTGCCATGGTTTTAAATTGTGGTTGTAATCGCGATTGTGTTTATCTTGCCATGGCAGCAATGTGGTTGCAGGGACCACTAAAAACTACAATATTATGACCGCAATTTAAAACCTTGGATAATGCAATTTCCTTAGCATTTGCAATGACTGTATGACTATAATAGACAAGAATGTGCAGATTAATTTGCTTGTACTTATTATAGGCAAATGTGACAAGGACAAACCATATCATGTTTACAATGGGTGATGATTTCCAATACCAATATGCAGAATCTTGGTTTAAGCAAATGGATAAATTAATTCACTATGTTAATAAGGTAGGGGTTTATATATCCTAGCTATTCATTTTTATACTTGTGTGGAATGTATCATGCTGAGTTCAAATACACGGTCCCCAATGTTTGATCTTATCAGGATGGTAGAGTGAATGCCTTATATTCTACTCCATCTCTTTACACCAATGCAAAGAATGCTGCAAATATATCATGGCCACTAAAAACTGATGATTACTTCCCGTAAGGATATGATATTGCTATGTTATAAAGTAGCTTATGATCTATCAACTACTTATGCTGCACATGCCTGATGATTTCTTTTAGCTATGCGGATGGACCAAATTCCTATTGGACCGGCTTCTTCACCAGTCGTCCGGCCTTAAAGAGATATGTTAGGTTGCTAAGTGGATACTATTTGGTATGACATTGATGTTCTAATCAAAATGAAATTGGGTGGAATTTCTTTGTTTACCTGACTCCAAGGCTTCTAAATAAATCTGTGACATTACTAACATTTTGTTATAGGCAGCACGTCAACTTGAATTTTTTGCTGGAAAGAAATCAACTGTGTTCAATACTTTTGACCTTGGAGATGCTCTAGGAATTGCACAGCACCATGATGCTGTCACTGGCACTGCCAAACAACATACGACTAATGATTACGCCAAACGATTGGCTATTGGAGCCTCTAAGGTTAGCAACATGAACTTTTCCAAATTTAAATTTTAACAATGTATTTTGTGTCCTGCATTTGTTTGTCTGGATAAAGTTCCAAAATCAAACTATTTCTTGTAGGCTGAAGCAGTTATCAGTTCTTCTTTGGCTTGTCTTACTAGTAAGCAATCAGGTGATCAATGTTCAGCAACTGCATTGGCATTTTCCCAGGTAATGTTTCTCAAAAATAAAAACCAAAGAATTCATCTCTGTATTCTTAATGAGATGTTACTCTTGTCCAATTTTCTTGCACAAGGTTTTAAATTGCGGTATGCCATAGTACTGTGGTTTTGGTAGTTTTTGCAACCGCATTTGCTGCTGCATCAACCATATTTTTTCGGAAATTATTTGCATGTGTAGTAAAGTAATGTAACCCCAACTGTGACTATAACTGCAATTTGAAACCTTAGTTTGGCCTAAATAAAAGCATGTTCAAGTAGGTTCTGTCATTGTTCCGGCTACTGATATATACAATTTTGGACTTGTTTTCCATCTTATGTCAACTGTGTTTGTGTAGGTTATGTAGTTAATCTCCTATTCTTGATTCCTGAATTGTGTTTCTCCTTTTTTTTATAATCATTGTTCAATTTTGGCAGTGCCAATTACTCAATATCAGTTACTGCCCTCCAACAGAAGACAATATTCCAGAAGCTAAGAGTTTGGTAATATTTTCATAATGTTTGGCTATTAATTCTGGTTAAACATTATTTATCATACGTTAATGATTTGTTTCCAGGTAGTAGTGGTGTATAACCCACTTGGATGGAATCGTACTGACATCGTCAGAATACCAGTGAGTATCTAACATTTGCCTGTGGCTTTATAGAATAAATCATATTCCAATATTGTACTGAAGGGGACAACTTGCATTAGGTTAATGATGCTAATCTTGTTGTCAAAGATTCATCTGGCAATAACCTTGAAGCACAATATGTGGATATCGATGATGTTACGACAAATTTAAGAAAATTCTATGTGAAGGCCTACTTGGGAAGACACCAAAACAAGCCCCGAAATATTGGCTTTTGTTTCAGGTGTCAGTACCTCCACTTGGATGGAGTACTTACTTCATTTCTAAAGCAGGTCGAAATGGTAAAAGTTCTAAACAATCCAGTCTGTCTCTCATATTTTATTAGTAGATACAAGTGATATGTAAAAGCATATGAATGAATTTAGTCCAATGTTTTTTGGTGTTTCCACTTAATAGGGAAAAGAATAAATGGACTTCCCATGCACATCAGGGGTCAGAAAGGTGAGAACATTGACATAGGACCGGGAAATTTAAAGTTGTCCTTTTCTTCAACCTCTGGACAACTCAAAAGGATGTATAATTCCAGAACTGGAGTAAGTAATTTCACATGTGCATACAGCACAAAAGAATGTTCACAGTTTTCTGTTAACTGAGTTGTTAGACATAATAAACTTCCAAACTACATACTAAAATACAGTGCACAAAAAGTGGCCTTCAGCAGTCATAAGGAGCCAATAAAACTTCTATTTGAGTAAAGTACATAGTAAAGACTATTTCCAGTCATTAACACAATGTTTACACAATCATGAAACTGCAAATTTCCGTATTCAATAAGCAGAGATTGAATGCATAGCAATTATGCAGAAGCCATATTTTGTCACTTAGGTCTAGCTTAATTCATTTCATATCAAGACATAGGGTGTAGTGGAGAAATAAATATTTCACGATTTTTAAATTTTCCCAGGTTGATATACCAATTCAGCAAAGCTATCTCTGGTATGGTTCTAGTGAAGATACTCAGGTTTGTGTTTTCTTTGCACAAACAAGGGCACTAATTCTAATAACAAATTAAATTAGTAGTGTATGCTTCAGTTGAATGATTTTTGCTGTAGGCTTCTGGTGCATATATATTCCGGCCTAATGGATCCCCTCCAACTATTGTTTCAAGATCAGTAAGTTTCAATGTTTCATCTTCTAATAGATTATCTATGGCATTAGTTTTAATATAACATAACATAAAAGTGGTGATTGATAAGATTTCAACAAAAAATCATTCAAATTATCATGGGTTTGCTATTCTTCTTGCTCTCATATGTACATATCTCTTTCCACTTCCTATCAAGCTTTTATATTTCTGATACTATATCTGTTATCTGTATAGATACATTTTAATTTATTTGATATGCAGGTTCCCATCAAGGTAATCCATGGGCCGCTAGTTGATGAGATTCATCAGAAGTTTAGCTCATGGATTTACCAGGTCAGTAACTTGGAAGACTTAGGTACCAGTATATAAAAAGTATTTTACATTCAACAGTCTTTTTAAATATTTTTTATGCATTTTTGTGTGTGCATATATATTCTTAGTTGTAATAAATGTATGGATTTCTAGACACAACAATGAATGTTGCATTTCTTGAGGTAGCTGTATTCATTTAAACAGAACCTACTGCTGAAAATGGATTTGATGCGTGCAATACGAGAGAGTAGTGCCCTCTAGGATCTCACTTCATGGCACTCAAAACTACTGTTTAGACTGGAATAATGAGTGATTTAATATTGAAAATTTGCACATTACAGGATAAAGGGGATATGAAAAAAAAGAAGAAGAAAAAAGCATTGCAGTGGGATAAGTTGAAACACATCTATCATCTTTAATATATATGCTCATTACAAAAGATGCCATTTATAATAGTTAGTCATCACATTGTAATGGTACTTACATTATTAAATACCTAAATTGCTTTGCTCTTTCTATGTGTAACTTATTTGCTTACTATTATTATTATTATTATTATTTTTAGGTTACTAGGCTTTACAAAGACAAAGACCATGCTGAAGTTGAATTCACCGTAAGTCACATTGTCTGGCCTTTCTTGTACCAACCAAATAGAATCTGGATTTTCTGAGTATAGAAATAAAAAAATAAGGTTCTGACATAAATTTATTTATGAAGATTGGTCCAATTCCTACTGATGATGGAGTTGGAAAAGAGGTGATCACGCGGTTGACAGCAAATATGGCCACAAACAAGGAGTTTTATACTGATTCGAATGGAAGAGATTTTCTGAAACGGGTAACTCATACAATTTTTCTTCTGTTTATAATAGTGAAATCCTCCTGGGAGAAAAAATGCAACATTGACTTTAGTGACTAATAAAAATGTTTATGCAGGTTCGAGATCATAGGGAAGATTGGCCGCTTCAAGTTACTCAACCAGTAGCAGGAAACTATTATCCAGTAAACTCTTTTACTCTTTTAATTTCATCAGGAATTTGGGTTTTTTTTGCTGATAACCAAAGCAACAAAAAATGAAAGCAAAAGCAAGACTAGATTTTATTGGGGGCATCCAATACTAGGAAACGAATCAGCAGAAATTGAGATATAGAGAATGAGGCCTATTAGTTTTGTTTGCTTCATAGCTGATGAGCTTCTATAATCTTTCTTTAGTTGGTTATAACTCAACTAAGGTATTTTTTTTTGTTTACAGCTTAATCTTGGAATTTATGCTAAGGATAAGAAATCTGAACTCTCAGTTTTAGTTGATCGTGCCACTGGTGGAGCCAGCATCAAAGATGGTGAGCTGGAACTGATGCTTCATAGGTATACATGTCATTTTTCATTGTTTAGTTCAAGATTATTTCATTGTATACAAATTACTAATATCCAATGTTTACTACTCAAGGCGTATTCTTCATGATGATGGTAGAGGAGTAGGGGAAGCACTTGATGAACTAGTTTGTGTGAACAATAGCATTACATGTGAAGGACTAACGGTATAGCAATGTCACCAATTAGTTAATATTTTTATGCATCCTGCCTATGACAAATTTAGTGTTTTTTTGAAAGACATGGATTGAAACACTCCCTTTCTTTCACGAGAAGGGGTAGAAAAACTAGAAACAAACTATGTTTTTCTTTCTTCTGCAATGCATAGCACATGGAATTTCTATCCCCTTTTTTTGTAATATCTCATTCTACATGTATCAGGTAAGAGGAAATTATTACATTGGCATCCACAAGATTGGAGCCGGCTCACGGTGGCGCCGTACAACTGGTCAAGAAATTTACTCACCTCTCTTGTTGGCTTTTACACATGAGGTATGACTCAATTGTAGTTACTTCATGGACTAATCATCACCATATTACATCTTCTGAGACTTGTTATGTTCAGAACTTGGAAAATTGGAAGTCCTCTCATTTGACCAAAGGAACTGTCGTGGACCCAAATTACAGCTTGCCTCCAAATGTTGCTCTGATAACCCTTGAGGTAGATTAAATGCAGCACAGAAATGCTTTAGGCACTCTTGACTCTCTCTTTTTCTCTCCCTTTTTCTCTAACTTAATTGTTTTGCAGGAGTTGGATGATGGGGTTGTGCTTCTCCGTTTGGCACATCTATATGAGGTAAACATATAACAACTATCATCATTCTCTTCGAGATGAACCAAGCCAAAGTAATAATATAACTAAAACTCAACAGATCATATACCAATTACCAAGTTCTGCAATAATGCATATTTTGGTGCAACTAAGTTGTAATAAGCAATACCTCTCTTTTGTAGCTATATCAATTGTAATTTGTAATATATATCTCAAATGTTTCTTTCATGTTTTCAATGTGGTTAGCCAAGTGAAGATGCTGAGTATTCAACTCTGACCAAAGTTGAGCTGAAGAAGTTGTTTGCCACAGAAACGGTAAATAAAGCTTGTTCTCACCTCTCCTCTCCTCCACTCAAATCGAAGGATCCGACTCCTTTAAAGTGAACAAAAATGTAAAGTGAGAAAGTAAGGATGTATTCACACTTGATTAGTTAAAGTGAATTGAGACTAGAACTAATCAAAGGTATATACACCTTACTTTCTCATTATACCTTTTTTCTCACTTAAGAGGAGCTTTACGTCAAATCGAAGGATATACACTTTTCTAATTTGTTTTTGTGTTGCACATAGCCACATACTTTCATAGACTAGCATAATTAAGATTATATTAATGTGTGAAACAACTCAATCGATCTGTAATAGGAGTTTTTTTTTTCTTGCAGATAAAAGAGTTGAAGGAGGTAAGTTTATCAGCTAACCAAGACAAGTCAGAAATCAAGAAGTTGACATGGAAGGTCGAAGGAGACAAAGGACAAGAAACTCGAGCAGTTAGGGGTGGCCCTGTCAATAATTCCGATTTTGTTGTTGAGCTTGGTCCCATGGAAATACGTACTTTCCAGTTGAAATTTTAAAAACTGCAGTCTCAAATCATCATTAATGATTTCATTTGAAGAAATAAACATGTTTCCCTATTAATTAGGGGGTCTTCTATTTCTGGATGCAAAAGCTTATTAATAAATGTGTTAGAAAATGGGCATGGATCTGCAACAAAGAAGAAGAAAATAATGGTAATGCGAATCTCCAAGGTGTGTGAGGACACTAGGCTTTAGGTTCGATTCGCCCCCACCAATCTCTCCTCGTAGATTGGATGCAACAGGTGTAACTGACGAATCCTCTTCAGGATACAATGGAGAACCTTGGTTTGGTTTGCACACCCTAAACCAAACGTATCGACAATGGCAGTTTACAGAACAATAGTCTCCTTAACTCTCTCTGCGCACAAGAGAGAAAAGAAGGTGATTTGGAGTGAAGAATGGTTGAGAGATTCTTAGTTTTTCGTATCAATTACTGCATGCAGATGGTTCTATTTGAAGACCAACTCATGTCACTTGGAGAAAGAAAACAACTTTCAAAAGTTCCACAATCGGTCAAATTCAATACATAAAGTAGTATTAACGTTCATTAAGAGCCGGGTTCGAATCCGCTAGGCTACGCGACCGAGTAACGATAATTAAACACCATTAATTAGTATTAACCGTTTAAAAATTTTGAAAATTTCTCACAAAATGGATTGTGCAAGTGCCCTTTAAATATCGCAGCATTATAGACCGGAAAAAACTTAGTTACAGTTCTATAATTCTGTAACAGAAATGCTAGTTAGTGCGAAAGCATATTCGTATGGTAGTGTGCGAATGACGTGCCGATATTTTTCCTTTTATATTTTAACTATTATATTAATTTAATTAAAATATAATATTAAAAAATAGAGAAATTAGGATGGTATGTGGGGTTGTCGCCGCGGCCTTGTCTGGCGTCGTTCGCTCAGAGTCGTGCTTCGTCTTCCTCCTCCATCGTTTGCCCCTCTGCCCTCACACTAGTTTCTTTTCCTCTCTTTTTTGTCATTTTCGCTAGGCGTGTAACTCCGATTCTTCATTGCAATCTTCATCTTCTTCTTTGTCTTGGGTATGGTGGTCCGACTTCGGCATCGGGAGTAGCACCGCCTCCTCGCTAGTATAGTGCGTCGTGGCTGAGTTGTGCGCCTGTTGACAGAAGACGTGGCAGAGCTCTGTGGAGGCGTGGTGGCTGGTTAGTGCAACGGTGACCCACGGGACTCGCGGATGGTGTTGGTGGTGGATCTAGGTGCGGCGGCGGCGGCGGAGGAGTGCGACGGCCCATGGTTCGCTGCGTGACAGGTGGGCGTCTAAGGGGAGGCTGACTCTGGTGGCTGCGAGCAAGGCGCGGGTGTCCCAGGCGGCAATGGATGGCAGTGCTGGTCCAAGAAGGAGGAGAGGCGGTGTTGCAATGGTGGTTGGGGTGATGGTGATATTTCTGAGCAAGGCAGCCAGTGACTATACGTGGTGGTGGCAAAAGGTGGATACAGGACTGTGATGGTTGTCTGTGGAAAGAAGAAGAAAAAGAAGAAAGAGTTATGGAAGGTCATAGGATTTCTAAGAAGAAGAAGCACGCTGAAAGAAAAGTTGTTGGTGGAGCGTCATTTCCACCTTCATGTTACAGAAGAAGAAGCACTTTTTTTTTCCAATTTTTTATGTTATATTAATAACTATTAAAAATAAAAAACAGAGGTGCCCACGTCATTCGCACAGCATTCGACGAATTCTCTTTCGCACCATACAGCGGTGCTGTAATAAGTATATTAGGTGTTGTTATTTTTTTTAGAATAATATAATATATGTAATAACTCATTAATAAAAATAGAATAGGATTTGATTAACAGTGTTCTTAACATATTGTTTAAGAAATCTAAAAGATAAGTTTTTATGAGTTAATATATTGAAAAAAGATATATTTAGTTTTTTAATGAATAACTACTTGTTTGAAATCCTTAAAATAATATTCTTAGAACACTTGTTATTAAGATTCTATTTTTTACATATGTTTTGTTGTCATTAAAAATAATATCCAATATACGAAATTGTAACTAAATTACATATTGGA
The DNA here is from genome assembly GCA_030762895.1 of Sophora flavescens. Classification (NCBI taxonomy): domain Eukaryota; kingdom Viridiplantae; phylum Streptophyta; class Magnoliopsida; order Fabales; family Fabaceae; genus Sophora; species Sophora flavescens. The sequence continues at coordinate 159,797,366 of CM061064.1, read as the reverse complement.
TTTTACGAGATCATGATGTACGAGCTATGCAGTTCACGGAAAAATGAGGCAACAAAACGGTGATATGGCCCGCAACAGACGGGATGAAAAGCATTTCCACTACCACGAGCTTTTTTCCGCTGCAAACCAATTTCAAATCAAACTTTATATTGGATTGAGATTTTAAAATATTGTTTTGGTAAAGTCTTGCAGATTTTAAAAGACTATACATAGGAATATAATGATTTATAAGATTTTAAAAGTTTTTTTTTTTAAAGATTGTTATAATCAAAATTTTTATGTGTGGATTTTAAAGGATTTATATCATAAAACTTTATAAGATTTGAATGGACTATATGAATTTACAAGATTTGAAAGGAACACATTAATTTTTAGCAAACATTCAAAGTCATAAGAGCCAATGAAAAAAGTAATAAAGAAATGAATAATTTAATAATAAAAAGTAAACCCAATACAATTTTTCTAATCTTCTAATTGAGTCATATTGATGTAGCTTCATGTCCTCCTAGGTTGCATTTCTCCATATATCTAAAGTCATGTTAGTCCTCCAAGCACTAGCATCTTCTTGTTCCTGTTCTTGGGTTTGAACAATATGTTCAAAATTATTGTCTACATTAGCTGGTGATATTGAATATGAAGATTCGTCTATTGGTTCAATTGGAAATTCATCAGAACGATATTATTTACAAAGGAAGTTATGTAGTGATACACATGCTAACACAAACTCTGCTTGTGTCTTAAGAAATGGAGGCGCAAACTTAAAAATTGTGAACCGCAATTTAAAAATCTCAAATATCTTCTCGATCACATTCCTCAAGGACGTATGACGAAGATTGAACGATTCATTTCCATTTTGAGGGTCATTACCATTACATGCAAAATCTTGTAGCTTCTGATTTTAACCTTAAAATATTTTTTTAAAGAATGATTTTAATGAAAAGCTTAAACAAACACAATCAAACTCATTACAAATGATTTTTTCAATTAAAAAAATGATTTTTTTGTCAAATAATCTGTAACGTACTCTAAAGTTGTTTGGTAACTTATATTGAGTTGCACGACAACCGTGGGGGAGAAAGGAGAGAGAGGGAGGGAGGGAGGAGAGAGAGGGAGAAAGGAGTGAGATGGAGGGAGGGAGGAAGGAGGGAGAGATGGAGGGAGGGAGCAGAGAGAGAGGGAGGGGACAGGACCGGCCCAACACTTTTGGAGGCCTAAAACGAACTCCAAAGAAATGCCTTTTAAAGCAAATAATAAAAAATTATAAAAATTATTATATTTTTATTTAAAGTTTATCTTCCGTGCTTTTTGGGATGCAAAATCATTTATTAAATTATTGTAATCGAATTCATTTAACAAATCTTTTTCAATCGATAATAAAGCTAGTCCATTTAATCTTCGTTGAGACATTGTCGATCTTAGATAAGATTTTATTAATTTTAGTTTTGAAAAACTTCTTTCTGCCGAAGCAACGCTTACATGAATCGTTAACATTATTCTATAAGCGATATATGCATTTGGAAAAGAATCAAGCCTTATTATTGATGAGTGTGATTTCACCTCATATTTCATTGACATTTTGCATGCATTTTCATATAGTTTAGGCATTTTTAATTTGATTTTTGTTAGTTTTTATCTTGGAACGGGTAAGACGGTTTTGTGGTGTTTGTGTGCAGGAATTGAGGATTAAAATGCTCAAGATCAACCATGATGGAGCTTGCATGAAGACGGAGTTTGAAAAGTAAGGAAAATGAGCCAAACAGAGCCCATCACGGCCTAGCCGTGACAGCCATCACGGTCATGATCGAGTAGAGCTGAAAAGAAAGAATGGAAAAGTCAGAGTTGGTCACGGCCAGGCCGTGATGTCCATCACGACCGTGACATGCCAACTGAACCAGACCCTCACAGGCAGAACTGATCACGGCTAGGCCGTGACGGTGGTCACCGCTAGTGATGGACCAAACCAATAAGCAACCTCCAAGACAGAATCCGTCACGACCTGGCCGTGATAGCCATCACGGCCGTGACGTGTAATATCTGGATTTTTAGAAACTGATTTGATCTGATTTTTGTATTTGCTTGGGATGCAAGTTACCCTACCTTATAAATAGGACCTAGAGGTTCGAAAATAGGATCACTTTTGGACTGCTACCTTAGGCAAAATTAGGATTTCTCTTCTTCTTCTTCTTATTCTTCTCTTCTCTTAGGTTTTCTTTTATGCTTTTGTTAATCAAGCTTGCCATGACCATGGCAATGCTTGAGTAGTAGTCTTATTTCTAGGGATTAGGGCTATGCCCAAGATTTGTTTATGGTAACGAATTGACATTTGGTCTCTTGTTAATTTCGATTTTGCTTTCGATTTGATTCCTATTGCTTTAATTACTCGTAAATTTGGTGGCCACTTATTTGCTTGTCGTAGATACTCTAAGGAGGAACCTAGCAGTGAACTTAGGTATCAGATCTATAGGGATCAAACTTAGGACTTAAATCACGAGAGTTAGAAGCAGTCCTTCGAGGGTTCACGAATTGTCACAGAACTTAAAGGGTTCAATTTAAATTCAATTACCATGAGAGTAGGGATTGGTTTAATTGGGCACGATTTTTGTAACCCGAGAGGGAACATTAACTTATTAAGGATAAATTCTCCTTCAAAGCAATTTTGATAATTAACAAGGGGTAGTCAATTTGGTAACATGAACAATCTTGTTGGTAACCCAATTCCTAGGAATCTCTTTTGATTTGAAAACCCCCTAATTGATTTGCTTTCCTAATTTAATTGATTGCGTTCTTAAATATCAGATTTGCTAGTTAATTCTTATTACAAAAATCAAATCTTTTCCAAATCCTTTTTTATATAGTCCAGTTTAATTGATTTAATAATTAAATATTGTTTTTTGAGATCACGGTCTCTGTGGGATCGATCTTTTTATTACTTGATGACAAAGCCGTGCACTTGCAGATTCGAAACCACACACATCAAGTTGAAGTTGACTCCGAGATCGAAAGGACCTTTCATAGACGTGGGAGACTACAAAGACAAATAGAGAGAGAGAGGTTGATTCCCATTCCACTCATGGCGAATCTACCGGATACCAAACCACTGAAGGACTACGCAGCCCCAAATGCTAGGGGTTTGCGAACTGGGATTGCTAGGCTAGAAACCGAGGCGGAGAACTACACTATACCGCCTATGCTAATTGGCATAATTAGGCAACATCAATTTGGAGGATTACCCTCGGAGGACCCGACCGATCATGTGGAGACATTCTTGGAGTTCACCGATGCAATTAGAATTCATGGTGCCCCGATTGATGCTGTTCGCTTGAGGTTATTCCCATCCTCTCTTACTGGAAAGGCAAAAACTTGGTTGAAGCAAGTGCCCGCTAATACCCTGTCAACTTGGGACCAACTGGAGCAGGCATTCTTGGAGAAATTCTTCCCTCCATCCAAGACTGCTTACCTACGAACTCAGATCACCCGCTTCTTCCAAAAGGATGGAGAATGCTTATCCGAAGCTTGGGATCGTTATAAAGGATTGCTGGAGTCTTGCCCACATCATGGACTCGAGAGGTGGTGGTTAGTGCATACCTTGTACAATGGATTGGATTACTCTTCGAAGGTGTCACTTGACTCCACAGCTATTGGAGTCTTTATGAATAGACCTCTGACTGAAGCATTCAATATCATTGAAAACGTAGCCACCAACTATCACCAATGGGGTTCAGAAAGAGGTAATAACCCGAAAATTTTTTCGGGGGGTAAGTTTGAAATGAATAGCACTGATCTAATTATGTCTAAAATTGACTCACTGAATAAACGCTTTGATAAGTTTGAAACGGCTAATGTGAGTTCAATAGGTTCTACTAATGTTGTTTGTGAGATTTGTGGAATGCAAGGACATGACATAATGGAGTGCCCACATGGTATTGCTCCTGGATTCGGTGCTTTGGGGGAACAAGTGAACTCTTGTCACAATTTCTATGACACGAACCCGAAGTTGCCAAACTATGTTCCCCCAAATTCTTACAGCCAAGGAAGGAAGAATAGCCCTTATCTCTCCTATGGGAACTACAACAACACGTTGAACCACGAATTCCAGGAAGGCCAAGGTAACAAGAAACTAGCATTGGGGTATCCTCAGGTACAAAAGTCTAAACTTGAGTCTCTTTTGGAAAATTTTGTGGAAACTCAAACAAAGCAAAATGAAGAGTTTAGGCAACAAGGTAGGGCAGTCAATGAGGCAATAAAAGAGTTAGCATCTAAGGTAGATAACTTAGGCATCCATAATAAGATGTTAGAAACTCAGATTGTCCAACAAGCTAGTACATATTCTAGAACTAAGGGTACGTTTCCAGGACAACTCGAAGTTAATCCCAATGAGCACTGTAATGCTATATACTTAAGGGATGATAAGCTTGAGGTAATTGAAAAGGATGTGGAATGTGAGGAGGACATGAGTGAACATGAAGAGATAGAGCCAAAGTATGTCCCTCCACCACCTTACCAACCCCCAATACCCTTCCCACAAAGGTTGGTCAAGAAAAACCAAGTAGAAATAGAAACTAAGAGCTTAATTGAGGAGCATGATGCCATGATAAAAACTAATATGCCTCCTAAACTAAAAGATCCAGGAATTTTCTCTATTGCTTGCTCAATTGGAGAATTAAAAATAGACCAAGCCTTATGTGACTTAGGGGCTAGTGCGAGTTTGATTCCGCTTACAATCTTTGAGAGGTTAGGAACCAAGAAATCGAGTCCATCCAAATCCTCTTTACAATTTGCGGATAGATCAACTAAAACTCCTTTAGGCATCCTAGAGAATGTTCCCATAAAGGTAGGGAAAATTTTCATTCCTACCGATTTCATGGTGTTGGATATGGACGAGAATTCTAAATTCCCTATCATTCTTGGAAGGCCATTCTTGGCCACAGCTGGAGCGATAATAGATGTAAAAAATGGCAAGCTCTCTTTAAATGTAGAGGAAGGTAGGGTAGATTTTGATTTGACTAACTCATATAATAACCCTCCTTTTGAGAGTCATGTGTGCAGGATTGAGATAATGCCTCCAAAGGTGAGGGAAGAGCCTAAGATGGAAGCAACTCCCAAACTTTCCATGACAGATGATGCACCAAATAAAGATGAACCAGGAGTTGCTCAACATGTGGAGTTAAAACTTCCCCCGGAAGGAAGTAAGGCCATGAAACTCAGTGAAAAGAGTAAAGCGAAAGCGCAATTGGCCATATGAACAAAATAGGCTCTTTGAAGGACTTCCAGGGAAGAGAGGCGTTCTTGCACATCCAAGCCCATCTGATCCCGGTTGATCCAAGGGAGTATGGTCAAGCTTAAGACCGTAAATAAACGCTTCTTGGGAGGCAACCCAAGTTTTCTTTCCCTTTTCCATTTGTTTTTGAATTTTGTTTTTGAATAATTTGAGAAGAATAAGAAAAGAAAGATCACAATTAATGGATTCGTCAAGTGTTTTCAGGTCAGGAAGGCATGAAGAGTGAAAAGGGCATGGAAAATGAAGTCAGAAATGATCATGCCCAGGCCATGACACATTTTCCAGCAGCTCTTTGACTGGCATTTGAGCCAGCACCCTTGATGAGTGTGATTTCATCTCATATTTCCTTGACATTTTACATGCATTTTCATATAGTTTAGGCGTATTTTATTTGATTATTTGATGGTTTTTACCTTGGAACAGGTAAGGTGGTTTTGTGGTGCTTGTGTGCAGGAATCAAAGATTAAATTGCTCAGGATCAGTTGTGTTGGAGCTGGCATGAAGATGGAGCTTGAAAGGCAAGAAAATGAGGCAAACAGAATTGATCACGGCTTAGCCGTGACAGCCATCACGGTCATGATCGAGTAGAGCTGAAAAGAAAGAATGGAAAAGTCAGAGTTGGTCACGGCCAGGCCGTGATGTCCATCACGACCGTGACATGCCAACTGAACCAGACCCTCACAGGCAGAACTGATCACGGCTAGGCCGTGACGGTGGTCACTGCCGTGACAGACCAACCAGCGAAGCAACCTCCAAGACAGAATCCGTCACGACCTGGCCGTGATAGCCATCACGGCCGTGACGTGTAATATCTGGATTTTTAGAAACTGATTTGATCTGATTTTTGTATTTGCTTGGGATGCAAGGTACCCTACCTTATAAATAGGACCCGGAGGCTCGAAAATAGGATGAATTTTTGGGACTGCTAACCTTAGGCAAAATTAGGATTCTTCTTCTTCTTCTCAATCTCTTCTCCCCTCTAGGGTTTTCTTTTTATGCTATTGTTAATCAAGCTTGCTATGATCATGGCAATGCTTGAGTAGTAGTCTTGTTTCTAGGAATTGGGGCCATGCCCAAGATTTGTTTTGTGTTATGAATTGACGTTTTACTTCTTGTTAATTTCAATTTTACTTTCGATTCGATTCCTATCGCATGAATTACTTGCGAATCCGGTGCGCACTTATTTGCATGTCATAGATACTCTAAGGAGGAACCTAGCGGTGAACTAAGGTATCTGATCTATAGGAATCAAACTTAGTACTTAAATCACGAGAGTTAGAAGCGGTCCTTCGAGGGTTCACGAATTGTCACAAAAATTAATGGGTTCAATTTAAATTCAATTACCACGAGAGTAGGGGTTGGTTTAATTGGGCACGATTTTTGTAACCCGAGAGGGAGCATTAACTTATTAAGGATAAATTCGCCTTCAAAGAAATTTTGGTAATTAACAAGGGGTAGTCAATTTGGTAACATGAACAATCTTTTTGGTAACCCAATTCCTAGGAATCTCTTTTGATTTGAAAAACCCCTAATTGATTTGCTTTCCCATTTTAATTGATTGCGTTCTTAAATACCTGATTTTCTAGTTAATTCTTATTACAAAAATTAAATCTTTTCCAAATCCTTTTTTATATAGTCCAGTTTAATTGATTTAATAATTAATTGTTGTTTGAGATCATGGTCTCTGTGGGATCGATCTTTTTATTACTTGACGACGAAGCCGTACACTTGTGGATTCGAAACCACACACATCATGTTTTTGGCGCCGTTGCCGGGGACTGTGTTTTCTTGAATTTCAATTTAATTTTTAATTGATTTTTCTGGACATTTTTTTTTATTTTATTATTTATTTATTTTTCTTTTTTTTTAGAATATCTATCTCTCTACCATAGGTATTTTTTCTCTTTTATGCAAAGATCCCTAAGTCTTGGAAACCTTATTGAAGTTGACCACGAGATCGAAAGGACCTTTCATAGACGTAGGAGACTACAAAGACACACAGAGAGAGAGGTTGATTCCCATTCCACTCATGACGAATCTACCGGATACCAAAGCACTGAAGGACTACGCAGCCCCAAATGCTAGGGGTTTGCGAACTGGGATTGCTAGGCCAGAAATTGAGGCGGAGAACTACACTATACCGCCTATGTTAATTGGCATGATTAGGCAACATCAATTTGGAGGATTACCCTCGGAGGACCCGACCGATCATGTGGAGACATTCTTGGAGTTCATCGATGCAATAAGAATTCATGGTGCCCCGATTGATGCTATTCACTTGAGGTTATTCCCCTCCTCTCTGATTGGAAAGGCAAAAGCTTGGTTGAAGCAAGTGCCCGCTAATACCTTGTCAACTAGGGACCAACTAGAGCAGGCATTCCTGGAAAAATTCTTCCCTCCATCCAAGACTGCTTACATATGAACTCAGATCACCGGCTTCTTCCAAAAGTGTGACACCCTAAACTCGGGTCATCACATGGTTACCCGTTTGCGGAAATAAAACTTAATTTGCTGGTTACTTTCGGAAAATAATGTTTTCTCAACGTTCATGTTTTCAAAATCTGGTGATAAATTTTTTTTTTAATCCTCAAGACAACAACAACGAAATCAAACCACACTTAAATACATAAGGAATATAAGTCACACAACTATACTGCCTCATATATTTTCACACCTAAATCATAATCAGTTTTATTCTCAAAACATAATATGACATAATAGGACCTAAGCTGATCGTCACTAACAGACACTACAACCGACAAGAGCAGCACAACATGCCTCGAACTAGACGGCCTTCTCATCCTTGTAGAGATCATACCCCCTTGTGCGACTCTGATATGGTTGTAAGGGTGAGACACCAATATATGGATTTAACAAAATAACTAAATGCGCAACACAAAAGAAGGCACATGCACAATTTCATGTTATAACAACATAAGCATCCATACTATAGCATACAATTTATCAATGGGTTTCACACCCCAAACATCAACATTGGAAAACTATGCATGAGCACTTCAATACATCATCTAACTTTTTCCTAATCTCCGCAGATCCCACAACACCGCGTAAATGAGTTGATCAAGCTCAATAGCCAAATATATTAGGTACTTCGTGGCATGGAATACTTTATTCATCAAAGCACCATACATACTTCGTAGCCAAAATACCCTGTCATCAAGGTATTCGACATAACTTCGTAGCCAAAATACCCTGTCATCAAGGTATCCGATATAACTTCGTAGCCAAAATACCCTGTCATCAAGGTATCCGACATAGGACATCGTGGGCACGTCTGCCAATGCATGCATATAAAATATTTTGTTCTCGTCGTTTTCTTCGTGTGTAATCTTTCCTTTTCCAAAGCTCAAAAGCTTACGACCAACGTAGTTTTCAATGTCTTAAAGTCTTTCATCAACAACACAGGACACGCAGTCCGAGTGCTTAGTCACGAAACCCTAAACCTTGCAATCAGTCTTAGGTTCGTGGTGATAGAAAACATCATAAATCTTTTACCGTCGTTTATTACGTCGTGAAGTAGACACACAGTCTACCTACTAGACACCAAGTCTATAACATCATAAGAACACTAGTACCCCGACGTCTCGGTTACTAAGTTCCATATCGTCGTTTTACATCGTTTTTGGTCTGTGAAACACAAATCCAAAATAGGATAACGTCATAAGAACACTAGTACCCCGACATCTCGGTTACTAAGTTCTATATTGTCGTTTACGTCGTTTTTCGTCTATGAAAACAAATTCAAAATAAGATCTCCGCAACTTATCCAAGTTACCGGAAATACGTCATTTAGTAAACTCATTTACAGAAAATCTTTTCTACTTGAAATTCGTTTATAAAACGTTCAATCATCAAAAACTCTTTTACTGAAACTTCAACTATAAAAATTAAACTAATTCAGATTAAACCTCTTCTCAAAACAAGTACTGCTATTTTTAAACTTTCACCGTAAATAATTTCAAAACTTGCCATCATTTATCATTTTCCAAGAAAATATTTTTAAAGTCAAACTTTGACTTTTATATTATTATTTTATTATTTTTATTTTTATAAAGTATTTTTGAATATTAATTTCACAAAATAACTTTTTATAACATTTCGGAATTTCTTACGTAAAAATTAGCAGTACTAAAAAAATTTCACGGTTACGCTCTCACCGTGGCTCATAAATTTATTTTACACTAATAAATCATTAAAATAATAATATTTCTCAAAACTCATTATTTTTATAAAATAATATTTCCCCCCACTATTATATTCCAACATTTCCCATAAAACGTTGAATATAATTTTCATAGCTTGTTAAATCTTTTATCTGATTAATCGGTTGTGCACTGACCACTGTCAGGCCTCTCAAACAACATTCAACAACATCATTCAACAACATCACCATAATTATATCACCAGGCAGATCATGCATCATAGCAACATAACATACTGCTGCAGATAATTAAAAAAAATTTAAAAGCAGATAAATTTTCGATACACAGATAAACAACACAACGTAAGCCACATAAACAAATAACCACAACCACATATAAATCATATAAATCACACTACACACAAATAGTTATAGAGAAAAATCCCTCAGGTAAGCTTCCCTTACCTCTTGAAGATTGAACTAACCGTTCCTGTTAATCTCCTGATCCCGATCCGATTTTTCTCTCCGTCAGCGTAAATCGGTTAACTCAGTTGTTTCCTTCAAACGAATTGCAACCAAAATAAATCAAATCAAACAATAATACACTTGGATCATGGAGGTTAGGATTCGGCTTCACCCAATTTTCTAGGTTAGGAAACTTAAAATTTGATTAACTTAGGGATTAATGATCCATAAGTTACTTAAGAATGATTAATCACTTTAACCATGATTATGAACTAAGAATCATGAACTAAACCCATCTAGTTCTAAGAACTAGGGTTCGGTTTTCTCAAGATCAATAGGCTAGAAGTTTTAAAATTTCATCAACTCTTGGATTTAATCAACATACAAAGCTTAGAGTTGAATTCAAAGATTACAACAACTTTTAAATCACAAAATCATTAAGTGATCATACCTAGGGTTTCGGTTTTTGAAGAAACAAATAGGATCAAGTTTGATTTTTGATCTTATATATACTTGAATACAAGAACTATCAAGATATAATCATGAATCAAGACATGAAATTGAAACAAAACCTAAGAACACAACTTTAACCTAGGTTCGGCCCAGTCCAGATTTTAGGGAAATAAATTTCTCATGATCTTGTGCTTCTAGATTATGAAAATAGAGATGTTTATAAGATCATAGCAATTGGTTTCATGTCAAAAGGATTTTTCTAGAATTAGTTATGAATTTTTGAATCTAGTTCCATGAACTTTGAACAAATGAAGAACATGTTGATCTAAGTCATGAATCTACAAAAGTGATGAAAAGAAATTATTTAAATGACAAGAGAATAAGTTATTACCTCTTGATGATCCAAGAAAACAAAGTTTGGATGATGTTCTTCAAGGTTTTCTTATGGTGTTGTTAAGAAACTTAAGGGAGAAGATGAACATAGTTAGGGTTTAGAACAGTTTTAGTATTTTGAGTAGATCTCTCAACATACTTGTCCGTTTTGGATGATCTTTATGTCGTTGGAAATAAGAGAGAAAGATGAACAACTTTCATGTGGAAAGTGTTTCGAGATTCAAAATATAAACTTGTCAGAATTGCCAATCAAAATCTGACGAATTATGAACTCTTTGGAGAAAAAGAACATGAAAATGGAAGAAAATGGCTTAATGAAGAAGACAACCTATTTAAATGAAGAAGAAACCAAACTTAATGAAGAAGGAATTGGAGCCGTGGGGTTTGGGCAAGCTTTAGTCAACTTTTCCAATGGCATTTGCTTGCAATTGTCATATAAAGACAAGGGCAAAATGGTCATTTCATAGGAAAATTTCACTGTCATAAATGTGCCATTATGGCCATTATGACTCGGATAAGCTCGTCATAAATACTCGGCAAATCGGTCAAATCCATCATCTCTGCTACGTTGCCGACTCCTCGATTCATCTGGCGCAAGCTTTTCCTAGAGACATCTCGACTTATACGCCCGCAACAAATATAATATTTTAATTTTTTTACCAAAATTTTCAAAACTTCCAGTATCGTAGTAAATATGATAAAAACATTTTTCATCTCGTTCACGACTCAAAATTAGGTCTTCTGAGCAGTAAACTTTTACTGTCAGTGAAAACGCAGATCGGGTTCCGTCTGAATTTTGAACCCAAAATTTCATCGTAACCCTAAGATATAAAACATGACGGGAAAATAACAGTATTTCGCCCAAAATAATTTTTTAGGTCTCAGATAAAAATATATTTTTATATATTAATTACCGACACTAGAAAGCAGTGAAAATCGGGGTGTTACAAAAAGGATGGAGAATGCTTATCCGAAGCTTGGGATCGTTACAAATGATTGCTAGAGTCTTGCCCACATCATGGGCACGAGAGGTGGTTGTTAGTGCATACCTTCTACAACGGATTGGATTACTCTTCGAAGATGTCACTTGACTCCGCAGCTGGTGGAGCCTTTATGAATAGACCTCTGACTGAAGCATTCAATATCATTGAAAATGTGGCCACCAACTATCACCAACGGGGTTCCGAAAGAGGTAATAACCAGAAAAAGATTTTGGGGGGTAAGTTTGAAATGAATAGCACTGATCTAATTTTGTCTAAAATTGACTCACTGAATAAACGCTTTGATAAGCGTGAAAACGCTAATGTGAGTTCAATAGGTGCTACTAATGTTGTTTGTGAGATTTGTGGAATGCAGGGACATGACATAATAGAGTGCCCACATGGTAATGCTCCTGGATCCGGTGCTTCGGGAGAACAAGTGAACTCTTGTCACAATTTCTATGACACGAACCCGAAGTTGCCAAACTATGTTCCCCCAAATTATTACAACCAAGGAAGGAAGAATAGCCCTTATCTCTCCTATGGGAACTACAACAACACATTGAATCACGAATTCCAGGAAGGCCAAGGTAATAGGAAACCCGCATCGGGGTATCCTTAGATACAAAAGTCTAAACTTGAGTCTCTTTTGGAAAATTTTGTGGAAACTCAAACAAAGCAAAATGAAGAGTTTTGGCAACAAGGTAGGGTAGTCAATGAGGCAATAAAAGAGTTAGCATCTAAGGTAGATAACTTAGCCATCCATAATAAGATGTTAGAAACTCAGATTGCCCAACAAGCTAGTACACATTCTAGAACTAAGGGTACGTTTCCAGGACAACCCGAAGTTAATCCCAATGAGCACTGTAATGCTATATACTTAAGGGATGATAAGCTTGGGGTAATTGAAAAGGATGTGGAATGTGAGGAGGACATGAGTGAACATAAAGAGATAGAGCCAAAGTATGTCCCTCCACCACCTTACCAACCCCCAATACCTTTCCCACAAAGGTTGGTCAAGAAAATGCAAGTAGAAAAAGAAACTAAGAGCTTAATTGAGGAGCGTGTTGTCGTGATAAAAACTAATATGCCTCATAAACTAAAAGATCCAGGAAGTTTCTCTATTGCTTGCTCAATTGGAGGATTAAAAATAGACCAAGCCTTATGTGACTTAGGGGCTAGTGCGAGTTTGATGCCGCTTACTATCTTTGAGAGGTTAGGAACCAAGAAATTGAGTCCATCCAAATCCTCTTTACAATTTGCGAATGGCTCAACTAAAACTCCTCTAGGCATACTAGAGAATGTTCCCATAAAGGTAGGAAAATTTTTCATTCCTACCGATTTCATGGTGTTGGACATGAACGGGAATTCTAAATTCCCTATCATTCTAGGAAGGCCATTCTTGGCCACAGCTGGAGCGATAATAGATGTAAAAAATGGTAAGCTCTCCTTGAATGTAGAGGAAGGTAGGGTGGATTTTAATTTGACTAACTCATATAACAACCTTCCTTTTGAGGGTCATATGTGCAGGATTGAGATAATGCCCCCAAAGGTGAAGGAAGAGCTTAACATGGAAGCAACTCCCAAACTTTGCATGACAAATGATGCACCAAATAAAGATGAACCAGGAGTTGCTCAACATGTGGAGTTAAAACTTCCCCCGGAAAGAAGTAAGGCCATGAAACTCAGAGTGAAAAGAGCAAAGCGAAAGTGCAATTGGCCATACGAACAAAATAGGCTCTTCGAAGGACTTCCATGGAAGAGAGGTGTTCTTTCACCTCCAAGCCCAGCCCATCCCGATTGATTGAAAGAAATATGGTCAAGCTTAAGACCGTAAATAAGCGCTTCTTGGGAGGCAACCCAAGTTTTCTTTCCCTTTTAATTTGTTTTTGAATTTTGTTTTTGAATAATTTGAGAAGATTAAGAGAATAAAGATCACTAATTGATGGTTTTGCCATGTATTTTCAGGTTATGAAAGCAGGAAGAGCAAAAAGGCATGGAAAAATAAAGTCAAAGGAGATCACGGCCTAGCCGTGACGAGGGTCACGGGCGTAATGTGTCCGAAGCTAAAAACCAGTATTTATCACGACCCAGCCGTGATAGCCATCATGGACGTGATGAGAAGGACCCAGAAGATCAGAATGTATCACGGCCTAGCCGTGATGGAAGTCACGGCCGTGAGAGGCCAGCTCCTATAGACCCGAATTGATCACGACCCAGCCGTGATGTTTATCACGCCCGTGATGGGGACTCGCTTGACACCAGAACTGGTCACGGCCTAGCCGTGATGAACGTCACGGCCGTGACATGTCTTCCAGCAGCTCTTTGACTGGCATGTGAGCTAGCACCCTCCACCACCTAGGTGAGTTATTCCATTTTTCTCCTCTCTCCGACTTGATTATTTACATTGGGGACAATGTAAGTTTTTAAGCTTGGGGTAGGGATATTTTTGCATTTTTTTTCATTTTTGAATTTTTCATGTTGCATTCATATAGGCATAGTTTTGCATAATCACACGATTAGATTGCCCCTTGCTTAGAGTATGCATCCAATTGTGAGAACTTTGTGCCAAATGAATTGAGACAGTGAATTTTTGAACCCAATTTTTGTATTATTGTGATAGGCTAAAAATAAAAATGCTTGAGATGATCTTCTGATAGTTGATAATTAGCATGTGGTTCCTTGGATTTGTGTTTCTCATTGATTTTAAACTACTAAATGTGAGATTTTTTTGAGCCTAAAAGGGGTACTCACTAAATCTACCACATTCTTTGTGATTGAGTGTTTTATTCCTCTTGGATTGTATTCTCTAGAACTTGACTTGAAACCGTTTTGAAACTTGAAATTTTTTGAAAATGATTGAGGCACTAGGTATTTTTCTGGCCTTCTGAGCTTTGACTGATTAAATGTTGCCCCTTAGTTGCCCAGTTTTGAGCCTAAAAGAATAAAACACTTTTCTTGGTACCTTGATTTATTTTGATGAATGATGCTTGGTATGACACCTTTTAAAGTATTGCAAAAAAGGCAAAAAGGTAGTTTGAAAAATAAATTGTGGGAAGAAAAAGTTAGAAAAATATTTCTCTTAAGTTGAAAATCTCCCCTTCTCCAAATAAAAAGAATAAAATAAACAAAAAAAATGGAGAAGGGGATGAGAAAAAGAAAGTGAGAAATAAATAAAAAAGAAAAAAAGAAAAAGAAAGAAAGGTGGAAAAGTGAATCAAAGCCCAAAAAGGTATTTTAGAAGGTTGTCATGATTTGCATTGTTTGATATTTTGTTTAACCTTCTTGAATTTCCCCTTTCTTGATTTCCCCACCTAAATATTAATCCCATGGCCCCATTACAACCAAAATAAAAGACCTCTTGATTCTTATGTGTTTTCATCAATAAAGTAGAGATTTGGTTAATAGTCAAGCTTATGGTAGGATACCTTCCTTGAGGAAATTGAGTGAATTCTCAAATACCCTTAAACACTTGAGTGAGGTGAGATGAGTGCCCGAATTAATGAAAGGCATGAATCTAGAAAAACTAAGCTTCTAATTGGACTTGAAATTGATTGTCTCTTGGTTACTTATTTGAATATGCCTGTCACTTGGATTAGTTACTCGGCTTCTTGGTTCATTGTCCATGCTCTGATTGTTTATCTTGTCTGGCCTTAGTGATTGCTTGAGGACAAGCAAAATCTTAAGCTTGGGGTAGTTTGATGAGTGTGATTTCACCTCATATTTCCTTGACATTTTGCATGCATTTTCATATAGTTTAGGCGTATTTTATTTGATTATTTGATGTTTTTTACCTTGGAACGGGTAAGGTGGTTATGTGGTGCTTGTGTGCAGGAATCGAAGATTAAATTGCTTAGGACCAGTTGTGTTGGAGCTGGCATGAAGATGGAGCTTGAAAGGCAAGAAAATGAGGCAAACAGAAATGATCACGGCCTAGCCGTGATGGCCATCACAGCCATGATCGAGTTGAGCTGAAAAGAAAGAATGCAAAAGTCAGAGCTGGTCACGACCAGGCCGTGATGCCCATCACGGCCGTGACATGTCAACTGAACTCGACCCTCACAGGCAGAACTGATCACGGCTAGGCCGTGATGGTGGTCACGGCCGTGACAGACCAACCAGTGAAGCAACCTCCAAGGCAGAATCCGTCACGGCCTGGCCGTGATGGCCATCACGGCCGTGACGCGCAATATATGGATCCATAGAAACTGATTTGATCTGATTTTTGTATTTGCTTGGGATGCAAGTTACCCTACCTTTTTAAATAGGACCTAGAGGCTCGAAAATAGGATGACTTTTTGGGACTGCTAACCTTAGGCAAAATTAGGATTCTTCTTCTTCTACTCAATCTCTTCTCCCCTCTAGGGTTTTCTTTTTATGCTATTGTTAATCAAGCTTGCTATCATCATGGCAATGCTTGAGTAGTAGTCTTGTTTCTAGGAATTGGGGCTATGCCCAAGATTTGTTTTGTGTTATGAATTGACGTTTTACTTCTTGTTAATTTCAATTTTGCTTTCGATTCGATTCCTATCGCATGAATTACTTGCGAATCTGGTGCGCACTTATTTGCATGTCATAGATACTCTAAGGAGGAATCTAGCGGTGAACTTAGGTATCGGATCTATAGGAATCAAACTTAGGACTTAAATAACGAGAGTTAGAAGCGGTCCTTCGAGGGTTCACGAATTGTCACAAAACTTAAAGGGTTCAATTTAAATTCAATTACCACGAGAGTAGGGGTTGGTTTAATTGGGCACGATTTTTGTAACCCGAGAGGGAGCATTAACTTATTAAGGTTAAATTCGCCTTCAAAACAATTTTGGTAATTAACAAGGGGTAGTCAATTTGGTAACATGAACAATCTTGTTGGTAACCCAATTCCTAGGAATCTCTTTTGATTTGAAAAACCCCTAATTGATTTGATTTCCCATTTTAATTGATTGTGTTCTTAAATATCTGGTTTTCTAGTTAATTCTTATTACAAAAATCAAATCTTTTCCAAATCCTTTTTTATATAGTCCAGTTTAATTGATTTAATAATTAATTGTTGTTTGAGATCACGGTCTCTGTGGGATCGATCTTTTTATTACTTGACGACGAAGCCGTGCACTTGCAGATTCGAAACCACACACATCAACCCTCCACCACCTCGGTGAGTTGTTCCATTTTTCTCCTCTCTCCGACTTGATTATTTACATTGGGGACAATGTAAGTTTTTAAGCTTGGTGTAGGGGTATTTTTACACTTTTTTGCATTTTTGCATTTTCATGTTGCATTCATATAGGCATAATTTTGCATAATCACATGATTAGATCGCCCCTTGCTTAGAGTCTGCATCCAATTGTGAGAACCTTGTGCCAAATGAATTGAGACAGTGAATTTTTGAACCCAATTTTTGTATTCTTGTGATAGGCTAAAAATAAAAATGCATGCTTGAGATGATCTTTTGATAGTTAATAATTAGCATGTGGTTCCTTAGATTTGGGTTTCTCATTGATTGTAAACTACTAAATGTGAGATTTTTGAGCCTAAAAGGGGTACTCACTAAATCTACCCCATTCTTTGTGATTGAGTGTTTTATTCCTCTTGGATTGTATTCTCTAGAACTTGACTTGAAACCGTTTTGAAACTTAAAATTTTTTTGAAAACATATTTGAAAATGATCGAGGCACTAGGTATTTTTCTGGCCTTCTGAGCTTTGACTGATTAAATGCTACCCCCTTAGTTGCCCAATTTTGAGCCTAAAAGAATAAAATACTTTTCTTGGTACCTTGATTTATTTTGATGAATGATGCTTGGTATGACACCTTTTAAAGTATTGCCAAAAGGGTAAAAAGGTAGTTTGAAAAATAAATTGTGGGATGAGAAAGTTAGAAAAATATTTCTCTTAAGTTGAAAATGTCCCCTTCTCCAAATAAATAAAATAAAATAAACAAAAAAAAATGGAGAAGGGGATGAGAAAAAGAAAGTGAGAAATAAAAAAATAATAAAAAAAAAATAAATAAAATAAAAAATAAAAAAAGGGAGAAAGAAAGAAAGGTGGAAAAGTGAATTAAAGCCCAAAAAGGTATTTTAGAAGGTTGTCATGCTTTGCATTGTTTGATATTTTGTTTAGCCTTCTTGAATTTTCCCTTTCTTGATTTCCCCACCTAACAATTAATCCCATGGCCCCATTACAACCAAAATAAAAGACCTCTTGATTCTTATGTGTTTTCATTAATAAAGTAGAGATTTGGTTAATAGTCAAGCTTATGGTAGGGTACCTTCCTTGAGGAAATTGAGTGAATTGTCAAATATCCTTAAACACTTGAGTGAGGTGAGAAGAGTGCCCGAATTAGTGAAAGGCATGAATCTAGAAAACCTAAGCTTCTAATTAGACTTGAAATTGATTGTCTCTTGGTTACTTATTCAAATATGCCTGTCACTTGGATTAGTTACTCGGGTTCTTGGTTCACTGTCCATGCTCTGACTGTTTATCTTGTCTGGCCTTAGTGATTGCTTGAGGACAAGCAAAATCTTTAGCTTCGGGTAGTTTGATGAGTGTGATTTTACCTCATATTTCATTGACATTTTTCATGCATTTTCATATAGTTTAGGCATTTTTAATTTGATTCTTGTTAGTTTTTACCTTGGAACGGGTAAGGAGGTTTTGTGGTGTTTGTGTGCAGGAATTGAGGATTAAAATGCTCAAGATCAACCATGATGGAGCTTGCATGAAGACGGAGTTTGAAAAGTAAGGAAAATGAGCCAAACAGAGTCCATCACGGCCTAGCCGTGACAGCCATCACGGCCATGATCGAGTAGAGCTGAAAAGAAAGCATGGAAAAGTCAGAGCTGGTCACGGCCAGGTCGTGATGTCCATCACGGCCGTGACATGCCAACTGAACCAGACCCTCACAGGCAGAACTGATCACGACTAGGCCATGACGGTGGTCACGGTCGTGACAGACCAACCAGTGAAGCAACCTCCAAGACAGAATCCGTCACGGCCTGGTCGTGATAGCTATCACGGTCGTGACGCGCAATATCAGGATTTTTAGAAACTGATTTGATCTGATTTTTGTATTTGCTTGGGATGCAAGTTACCCTACCTTATAAATAGGACCTAGAGGCTCGAAAATAGGATCACTTTTGGGCTGCTACCTTAGGCAAAATTAGGATTTCTCTTCTTCTTCTTCTTCTTCTTCTTCTTCTTCTTCTTCTTCTCTTCTCTTAGGTTTTCTTTTATGCTTTTGTTAATCAAGCTTGCCATGACCATGGAAATGCTTGAGTAGTAGTCTTATTTCTAGGGATTCGGGCTATGCCCAAGATTTGTTTATGGTAACGAATTGACGTTTGGTCTCTTGTTAATTTCGATTTTGCTTTCGATTTGATTCCTAATGCTTTAATTACTCGTAAATTTGGTGGCCACTTATTTGCTTGTCGTAGATACTCTAAGGAGGAACCTAGCGGTGAACTTAGGTATCGGATCTATAGGGATCAAACTTAGGACTTAAATCACGAGAGTTAGAAGCGGTCCTTCGAGGGTTCACGAATTGTCACAAAACTTAAAGGGTTCAATTTAAATTCAATTACCACGAGAGTAGGGATTGGTTTAATTGGGCACGGTTTTTGTAACCCGAGAGGGAGCATTAACTTATTAAGGATAAATTCGCCTTCAAAACAATTTTGATAATTAACAAGGGGTAGTCAATTTGGTAACATGAACAATCTTGTTGGTAACCCAATTCCTAGGAATCTCTTTTGATTTGAAAAAACCCGTAATTTATTTGCTTTCCTAATTTAATTGATTGCGTTCTTAAATGTATGATTTTCTAGTTAATTCTCATTACAAAAATCAAATCTTTTCCAAATCCTTTTTTATATAGTCCAGTTTAATTGATTTAATAATTAATTGTTGTTTGAGATCACGGTCTCTGTGGGATCGATCTTTTTATTACTTGACGACGAAGCCGTGCACTTGCGGATTTGAAACCACACATCAATTATATAATTATGTCAATTGGTGTATCATTTTCCACTTGTATAATTTCTCTTAAAATTTTTAGTTCTGTAAATAAATCTAATCCATCAATATCAGAGCTGTCATTATGTTTTAATGAACGTTCAATGTTAAGAAAATTTTCTTTTAAATTTTCATCATCCAATGACCTTAATTTCTCAATACTAAATATAAAACCAAAAATATCTTGATACATTTTAAATTGTTCAAATCTACTTTGAAATATGGTGATTGCTTTATCTATTAAGTACAAAAAGTAATCAACTTTAAATGATTCTTCGGGAGATTTTACAACTTCACCGTGAATAATCTCATCAAATTGTTTATTTATACGAATAGTACGATTTTCACGGAACTTTGGTTCTATATTCATTTCTATAGCAATTTCTTTGGCAGAAATTAAAGCATTTTCAAATTCATCTTCCCTATATTTTTCAAAAAATGAAATAAGACCTTTCAATTGTTGTATAGCAACATTGATACATATATCCTTTGATTGCATATTTTTACTAACTGAGTTTAACTCAAAATTTTCAAGCTCATAAATTGCCAAACAATCAACTTCATTTTTTATTTTAGGTTCGTCATTAACTTCACCTAATTTCAATAAAGCATCTCTTATTTGTGAAGTTTGAAATCTTAAAGCTTTTACACTTTCAATACGACTTTCCCAACTTGTTTGTGACAATGATTTAAGAGTTAGGCTAGGGATATGTGATAGTGTGATTTTACATCATGTTTTCTGTACACTTTTGCATGCATTTTTCATATAGATTAGGCATTCTTTATTTGGTTTTTATTAGTTTTTCCCTTGGAACGGGTGAAGCGGTTTCTTGGTGTTGTTTTGTAGGAATTCAAGGAAAAATGCTCAGAATTAGCCTTGATGGAGCTTGGATGAAATAGAGCCTGAAAAGAGAAGAAATTGAGCCAAGCAGAATTTTGATGATTCCCCCCGCGAGACTGTAGCTCGCCACGCGACCCTGAAGTCCATCTGAACAGCAACAGTCAGCCTTTCTGGCTCACCCCGCGAACCATGTCTCGCTTCGCTAGTCTGGGGACCAGAAGCCATCACGCCCAGGCCCTGATGCTCCTCACGGGCGTATTTGAGAAGAACTTCACTGTCTCGCCCGCGAGCCACTCTCGCCTCGCGAGAGATCTAATCTCTGAAGAACATATTTTAACATTCGCCTCGCGAGAGGCCATTCGCCTCGCGAGCGCGCGTAGAGTCTGATTGGTATAAAGTGCCGTTTTAGGGCAGAATTGAGGAGTTTTTGAGTTTTTGAAGGGGGGCACTTGGAGCTGCGGCTGGATTAGGGTTTCAACCCTAGAAGGGAGTTGCTGAGAGGGGTTGCTGTGAAGAAGAAGGAAAGCTCCCACGGAGCCTCTTCTCCTATTTCTCTGGTTTGGCTTTCTTTGTAGTTATGAGTAACTAAACCCTGTTTGTTGGGATTAGATGTAATCAAACTTATTACTATGTATTTGCCTTGATTGATTATTCTGTGTTCATGCCTTCATATTAGTGATTAATTTTCCATGCTTAATGCTTGTTGTGGCTAGCACCCCCATGACTCGATTAGTGTTTTGGTATGCAATTGAGAAATTCGTATTAGAACCGGAACTGAATTTAATCACCCAGTAACCCTTGCATCTAGAGATGGAGTGTGGTTTACTTGCAATCGCGTAATACAAATTCATTAATCTTGGCCACCTAAGAGATTAGGGTCTATTAGTGGATTTAGGCTCTTGTCATCCGAGAGATCGGGGCTTGAGTAATCTAGTGGATTGATTTTAATATTTCAAGCATGAATGGGAGGTATCTAGTCCTGGTGGTACATGAGAAAGATGTTTGGTGAAGTCTAGTCCCAACATATCTTTCTGCATTCCAAGTGTTTGTTAAAAGTCCCCAAAAAGACCAAAAACATTTTATTGCTTTTGTTACTTTATTTTTCTGTTTTGATTTCTCTTGATTCATATTTTAGTCTAGATAGTTGCTGAGTTTGTGAATTGGTACTTGACATCCAATCCCCGTGGATACGATAACCGGTCTCACCACCGTATTACTTGCACGACTGGGTATACTTGCCTAGAACCGTCAACAAGTTTTTGGCGCCGTTGCCGGGGATTAGTTTTGCCAATATCATTAGTAACAAAGGAGGCAACTAATTTATACATTTTTATTTTTTTCTGTATATATTTGATCTCTTTTTTCTGTATATATTTGAGTTCTGTTTTTGCAAGGTGGACGAAATTCATGGAAAATTATTATTATCCACCTGATGAGGAAGCTTCTAGTCATTTTGGAGGATAACTTGTGTTGGGAAGACGATATAAATTTGGGAGAATTCTTCGAGGAGTTTTCTCTATCTCATAATATCCCATCACGAGTCGATCCTATGACTGGCGAGCTTATATATATATACTCCAAGGAGGATTGGGAAACCTTTTGGTCATATTTTCCACCTCCACCATAGTGTATTGTGATCCCCATAGAGCCACGTGAAGCATAATTAGAGCAGAATATGGTTGTGGGAATGGATCAAAATGAAGATGAAGTGGTGGTGGTAAGCGAATCACAAGAAGAGGAATTACCTTTCACGCACCCTTGGGGAGGAACAAGTGAGAAGGTAGGGCATTTGGAAAGCATTCCCTCCACCATGCTTGCTGAATTTATTGCATTAGACAAATATGTCGGCTTGCATGCATGTGTGGACACTGGTAAGTTAGTCCCTTCCACTTGTCTGTCAAACTTCCTGGTGAAAATGCCATTTGACCCGCTAGGAAGTAAGTGCATTATTATATTTGAAGAGGTCAATGGTGTTTTCACACAATGGCTAGGTGGAACCATGGATAGAGTCATATTAATTCTGCAATCACCACTCCACAAGCCATTTGATCCGGGAGGAGGATCCTAGAACGTCAAGCTAGTGATGTTAAAGAAGCACTTATTGGGAGGCAACCCAAATTTTCTTAACCCTTCTATTTAGTTAGATTTTGTTTTTGATTTTAACTCTTGAATAATTTGAGAAGATCAAGAGTTTTCTTTTACTAATAAATTTGCCAAGTGTTTCCAGGGTAAGAAGGAAGGAGGGAAGAGCAAGAAGACAAGAGAAAGCAAATTCAGCACCCATCACTTGGCGCGCCACTTTGGTCACGGCCTGGGCTAGGCATGTGAGCCAACACCCGCTACCGCCTCGGTAAGCCGTTCCATTTTTCTCCTCTCTCCGACTTGATTGTTTACATTGGGGACAATGTAATTTTTTAAGCTTGGGGTAGGGGTATTTTGCATTTGCATTGTTCATGTTGCATTCATATAGTTTTGCATGATATCTTTGCATGATCACACAATTAGATTGCCCTTGTTTAGATGTTGCATCCAGTTGTGAGAACTAAGTGCCAAATAAATTGTGATAGTGAATTTTTGAACCCAATTTGTTTATTCTTGTGAGAATGTTTGAACCCAAATGAGAATGTTTGAGATAATGAGAATGTTTGAACCCAATTTTTGAACCCAAATGAGAATGTTTGAGATAATCTTGGATAGTTGATAATTAGCATATGGTTATGATGATTTGTGTTTCTCATTGATTCTTGAACTACTAAAATGTGAGATTTTGAGCCAAAATGGGTACTCACTAAATTTACCCCATTCTTTGTATTAGAGTGTTATTCCTCTTGGATTGTCTTTCTCTAGAACTTGACTTGAAACCAGTTTGAAGCTTAAAAATTTTTGAAAACATTTTTGAAAATGATTGAGGCACTAGGTATTTTTCCGGCCTTCTGAGATTTGAATGACTAAATGCTACCCCTTAGTTGCCCAATTTTGAGCCTACAAAAGAATAAAATACTTTTCTTGGTACCCTGGAATATTTTGATGAATACCTTGACAAGGGACCTTCTAAAGTATTACAAAAAGGGTAAAAAGGTAGTTTGAAAAAAGTATGGGATGAGAAAATCATAAAAATATTTCTCTTGAGTTGAAAAATTTCCCCTTCTCCAAACAAAAGGAAAAACAAAAGAAAAAGAAAAATATATAGAGAAGGGGATGTCAAAAAGAAGTGAGAAATAAAACAAAAGGAAAGAAAAGAAAGGTGGAAAGTAAATCAAAACCCAAAAGGGTATTTTAGAAGGTGTCATGCTTTATAATGCTTGATTTTGTGTAGCCTTTTGAAGTTTCCTTTGCTTGAATTCCCCACCTAACGATTAATCCTATGGACCCGTTACAACCAAAGGAAAGACCTCTTGATTCTTAATTGTTTTCATTAATAAAGTAGAGATTTGGTTGATAGTCAAGCCTATGGTAGAAATCATTCCTTGAGGAAATTGAGCGAAATGTTATATATCCCTAAACACTTGAGTGAGGTGAGAACGAGAGACAAGCAAATGAACAAGCTTGGGGTGATTTTCAGGTGAGAAAGAGTGCCCAAATCAGTGAGAATATGAGTCTAAGGAACCTAAGCCTCTAATTGGACTTGAGTTGATTGTCTCTTGTTGAATTATTTGAGAAGCCTGTTACTTGGAATAGTTATCACTCGGGTTCTTGGTTCACTATCCATGCTTTGATTATTTTGATCTTCTGGCCTTAGTGATTGCTTGAGGACAAGCAATTGAATAAGCTTGGGGTGATTTGATAGTGTGATTTTACATCATGTTTTTTGTACACTTTTGCATGCATTTTTCATATAGATTAGGCATTCTTTATTTGGTTTTTATTAGTTTTTCCCTTGGAACGGGTGAAACGGTTTCTTGGTGTTGTTTTGTAGGAATTCAAGGAAAAATGCTCAGAATTAGCCTTGATGGAGCTTGGATGAAATAGAGCCTGAAAAGAGAAGAAATTGATCCAAGCAGAATTCTGATGATTCGCCCCGCGAGAGTGTAGCTCGCCACACGACCCTGAAGTCTAGCTGAACAGCAACAGTCAGCCTTTATGGCTCGCCCCGCGAACCATGTCTCGCCTCGCGAGTCTGGGGACCAGAAGCCATCACGCCCAGGCCCTAATGCTCCTCACGGGCGTATTTGAGAAGAACCTCACTGTCTCGCCCCGCGAGCCACTCTCGCCTCGCAAGAGATCCAATCTCTGAAGAACATATTTTAACATTCGCCTCGCGAGCGCGCGCAGAGTCTGATTGGTATAAAGTGCTATTTTAGGGCAGAATTGAGGAGTTTTTGAAGGGGGGCACTTGGAGCTGCGGCTGGACTAGGGTTTCAACCCTAGAAGGGAGTTGCTGAGAGAGGTTGCTGTGAAGAAGAAGGAAAGCTCCCATGGAGCCTATTCTCTCCTCTTCTCCTATTTCTCTGGTTTGGCTTTCTTTGTAGTTATGAGTAACTAAACCCTGTTTATTGGGATTAGATGTAATCAAACTTATTATTATGTATTTACCTTGACTGATTATTCTGTGTTCATGCCTTCATATTAGTGATTAATTTTCCATGCTTAATGCTTGTTGTGGCCAGCACCCCCATGACTCGATTAGTGTTTTGGTATGCAATTGAGAAATTCGTATTAGAACCGGAACTGAATTTAATCACCTAGTAACCCTTGCATCTAGAGATGGAGTTTGGTTTACTAGTAATCGCGTAATCCCTAACCCTAATGCAAATTCATTAATCTAGGCCACCTAAGGGATTAGGGTCTATTAGTGGATTTAGGCTCTTGTCATCCGAGAGATTGGGGCTTGAGTAATCTAGTGGATTGATTTTAATATTTGAAGCATGAATGAGAGGTATCTAGTCCTGGTGGTACATGAGAAAGAGGTTTGGTGAAGTCTAGTCCCAACATATCTTTCTGCATTCCAAGTGTTTGTTAAAAGTCCCCAAAAAGACCAAAAACATTTTATTGCTTTTGTTGCTTTATTTTTCTGTTTTGATTTCTCTTGATTCATATTTTAGTCTAGATAGTTGCTGAGTTTGTGAATTGGTACTTGACATCCAATCCCCGTGGATACGATAACCGGTCTCACTACCGTATTACTTGCACGACTGGGTATACTTGCCCAGAACCGTCAATAATATGATATTGTAAAATGTTCCATTTGTTAGTAGATGAAGAAAATATGGTATATATACGTTGTAGCACTCCAAAAAAGGATGTAGCTTGAGATGCCCCGACGTCCCATTAAAGAAAACCCATAATATTTAGGACCTAAACGTAGTATTATCGTTATGCGTATATATTAAAAACGGCGAAAAATTAAAACTTAAAATATATACGACATATATAAACATATATACAACACATAACTATAAATATATACATATATGCCAGTACTGCTGTCAAGGGATTCCCATCAGTAGGATCCCGATATATGTACAAACTGGTAACATCAACAAAATACACAAAAAAGCCAAAATAAAAAGCCTCACCGATGCACTCCACACCCCGCCCCCTCTCAAAATATAGTAAAACCTCACTCACACCTACATGGACGGCACTGGCCTGAGCCATCACACACTACCTCCCTCATCTGCATCTTGGGTTCTGGCAGGTCCGGAAACTCCTCCACTATCACTAGAAGAGCTCCTAGTCGGCTGCCCCTGAAACCTCTGCCTGTAGAGTCTGCTATCACGAGGATGTACAAGACAAATTCAATTTGGCTTCTCCTTCCTTTGTATGGTTACAAATCAGCCACATCCTCCCATTCACCTCCGCCACATATTTTTCATGACTCATCCTAATGATTCACCATAGCCATTAATGCCATTTATGTTAACCAAGGTGAATCACCATTTAACATAACCAAGGTTTAGTTTATTTTCTCCATGGTTCTCACTTGAAGTTAAGAAGAAGACAACGTCAAATTGAATTCTTCTCCTCCTCTCTTCATTGATCCCCGGCAGCCACCTCCACACACATTTAGTTTCATTCCATTTCACCTACAACACTAAGTTGACAACTTACTACGTTACTAAGTTTCAAGAACCAAATTTCATCACTTTGCTTCATTTTTCTAGAACACAAAATGTTCTTCATTCTTTCCTTTTATGAAACTTGGTCACCCTCTCTCACACACTCATCATCATTTCATTTCATTTCATCTAATAATATAAGTCTAAGAAACAAAAATCCTTCCTTTGCTCTTCATCACCAATTCAGCCACACCCTAGAACCCCATGATCTAATCATTTGTTCGATAAACCAATATGAGATCCATGATCCTCTCATCAATCTAAGGCTATTTCATCTCACAAGAAAATCCATTTGGAGTCAAAAATCCCTTCCTTTTTCTCTTTGTGCAATTCGGCCATTCCCTAAAAAATTATCAACCAAATGCTTTCTTGAAAAACTAATAGCATATCCATGCTTTCCTAGATATTCTAAGCCTATTCTATTTCACATAAAAATCCATTTTGAGCCTTCTACATAAATGGGTATTTCTTGGTCAATAATATCAATCTCTTGATCATCATTCTTTTGGTTCAAGATAAGTGATATAAGCCTTGATTCCTATCTTTGGTTATGTCTAGGATTAGTTGTATTATTCTTTTGGATTTTGTGTGTTGATTTCTACGTTTTTGGAAGCAAAACCGTGGCCATCCCTAGGTGAACAACATCTTTTGGGCTTGATTTAAAGTGATCTGCAAAATGAATGGGGGAGATACCATCATCCTACCTTAAAGTAGATATGTATGTGGTTTAAAGTATCTTAATGTTGTCTTATAAATCTTAAGAGTGAAGATATTAATTATTATTTTGTATGGTTGTGTGATCCTCGTGGAGGAATTGATTTGATGCTTGTGATTGTGGTATGATATACCATATGTTTGTGTTGGTTCTAATGATCATAAGTTGGAACCATGATTTTTGTTTGTTTGGCTTGATATAAAAGAAATTGCCCAATATGCTTATAGGAAGGTCATTCGGCCATAGCTATATGAGGTTGTTCCTTATTGATTTAATTTGCCTAAATAATCTTTATAGAGCTTGAATGGGTATATAAGAATATAGAAATTGGTTAGAAGTTAATTGGTTCAGTATATTGAAAGATATGAACTATTGAAGATAAAATGACTAAATTGCAAATACTGAGATTTACAGGGACTATTCTGAAAACTATATTCTTATATGTTGGTATTGTAGCCCTTGGTAATATTAGATTAAAGAAATTGGTTTGATGTTATTTGGATTAATACATAAAAAGTTATAAGCTTTTTACTAACAAACGACCTTTTTGTAAATATTGCAAAGTATGGGGCAGAAACATAATTTCTAGAAAACTTCATGGTGAAAAGTATTTTATGAGGTGAACATATAGCAATTGGTTTGAGGTCATTTGGATTTATATATAAAAAGTTATGAGCTTTTTAATAGTTAATGACTTATTTGTAAATATTGAAAAATAAGAGATCCAAAAATATAAATTTTTGGAAATTTATTGGAAACGGAAAACCATTTATAAAGAAGTTGGTTTGGTGAGATTTGAAGTTGTAAATAAAAAGTTATAAGATTTTAAGTAAATAAGGACCTTTTTGCAAATAATAAAAGTCTAGGAACTAAGATGCAATTTTCGAAAATTTATGTAACTAGAGAGTTAGAAACTGTTTTTCATACCTATCAAAGTGTTCTAAAACTCCAAAATGAGGTTTGGACCATTAGAGTTAAAAATCATTGAAAAAGGACTTATGCGATTTACAAAATTAACGACGTTCGGTCGAGTTTTTAGGAATTTTGTATAGATGGTGAGAAAGAGGTAAAATTAGTGTTTCAACATCCTAAAATGAGTATTATAACTTAGGAAAGTTATATATTTGAGGTGAAGAACCATATTTTCAAAAGTATGGCTTTTGAGCCTAAATTCAGTAAAAAGCGGCAAGAACCGTCGCTAAGCGTTTTTAAATATTTTGAGAAAAATGCTTTGATGATTTTGATACTTAGATATTTTTTTTATGGAATTATATTTCAAAATGATTTTGGTTTTAAGCCAAAGAAGGTTTTTAGTCTTCAAAGACTAGTATTTACATTAAACACCAAAAACCTAAGTGAAAATATGAACTTAATGACCTATGACTTATGGTGAAGCAAGACCATTTGTCATAGAGTGTGGATAATTCAATATCCATACTTCCATAAGACTTAATGTGTGTTTGGATAAGCTTTTAACAAACGTGATTCTAGAAAAAATTGATTTTGTAGAATTGATTATGGTTAAAAGTGAGTCAAAAGTAAAGTGATTTATGTTTGGATGTCCTCATAGAAAAAGTGGATATTATCAATTCTTGTTGTTTGGATAGTTTGGATCAAAATTGCTATTGGGCATGTATTTACCAGAATGGGTTTTCAACCCAAAACATAAATTCCATAACTGGTAGGTGAAAGCATTTATTGAAGGGTAATAGGGAAAAATTATTAGAGACAGCTATTCCAAGACAAAAAAATCTCACAATCAATTATAAAACCCAAAAGCAAAAGCTACAAATTGTAGCTTCTCCCGGAATCAATTTTGAAGATAAAAT
Source organism: Sophora flavescens (assembly GCA_030762895.1). NCBI lineage: Eukaryota > Viridiplantae > Streptophyta > Magnoliopsida > Fabales > Fabaceae > Sophora > Sophora flavescens. Next base: position 159,768,186 of record CM061064.1, on the reverse strand, counting down.
TGCTTCCACCAAAAGAAGTCCAAACATCTTCATATTGAGTCAAACCCAAGTTTGACAGTCCCAAACCCATGTCCAGGGCCTCCCACCATATTCCCAAACACGCACTATATCAAAAGTAAAAGAGAAATAATATTTTGACACTCAATTTTGACATCAAATTTTGACACCACCAATCATGGTGAGTTTACAAAAGAAAATGATGAAAGAAGAGAGAGAAATAATTATTAAATATATGAGAAAAGTATAAAAGTAGGTGTTGGTGTTTGGTTTTGGTGTCAAAATAACACCACTCGAAGTAAAAACAGGGATAGATTCATATAAACAACATAAACAGAATAAAAAATTAAGATACCAAAATAGAACAAATCGTTGGATACAAAATAGAAACAAACTTCTAAACCAAAGCAGTATCAAATGTACCAAAGCAAATCAGAAAAACCAGTTATTAATAAAGTTAGAAAAAGAGCGGGAAGTGTTAGGGGCAAGGGAAATGTAACACCCCGATTTTTCACTGTTTTTAAATATCGGTAATAAATATATAAATATACATATATTTTTATCCGAGACATAGAAAATGATTTTGGGTAAACCACTGTTATTTTCACGTCATGTTTTATAGCTTAGGGTTACGATGAAATTTTGGGTTGAAAATTCAGACGGAACCCGGTCTGCGTTTTCCCTGACAGTAAAAGTTTACTGCTCATATAACCTAATTTTAATTCTTGAACGAGATAAAAAATGTTTTTATCGTATTTGCTACGATAATGGAAGTTTTGGAAAATTTAGCGTAAAATTAAAATATTATATTTGCTGCGAGCGAAAACATCGAGATATGAAAACCCGCGTCAGATTAATCAGGGAGTCAGCAACGGAGCTGAGGTGGCTGACGTGATTGATGTGACATGTATTTATGACGATCATATCCGAGTCATAATGGCCATAATGACACATTTATGACAATAGGATATTTTGCATGGAAATGACGATTTTACCCCTAGTTTTCCATGAATTTTGCAAGCCATGCCATTGTAATTTTTGACCAAATTACCCCCAAAAACCCACGGCTCCTTCATCATAACACACTTAGGCAATTTCTTCATTTCATTTCATGCCATTTTCTCTCCAAAGTTCATGTTTTTCCTTAAGAACTCAAGAACACTTAAACTTGAATTTGTGAAGAACATCATCAAGATCATCCTTTTCTTTGATCATAAAGAGGTAACAACTCTTCATATTGTCATTTAAAGCCTTTCTCTTCACAACTTTTATGGATTTATGACATGAATCATCCTGTTCTTCATTTCATTCAAAGTTCATGAAGCTAACTTCAAAAATCTATAACTAATTATAGAAAAATCCTTTTGACATGAAACCAATTGTTATGATCTCATAATAATCTCTATTTTTATCATCTAGAAGCATATGATCATAAGAAATTTCTTTCCCAATTTTCTGAACTGGGTCGAATCCATGAAAAAGTGGTGTTCATGGGTTTTGTTTCATTTTCATGTCTTGATTCATGATTCAATCTCTTAGTACCTTGATAGTTATTGTATGTAATTAAATAGAAGATCCAAAATCAAACCCTAACTTATTTGTTTCATAAAGGCAGAAACCCTAGCTATGAATATTGGATGGATTTTTGATTCAAAGGTTGTCTTGTAACACTTGAATCCAACTCTAGGTTTTGTATGTTGATTAAATCCAAGAGTTGAGAAAATTTAAAAACCTCTAGCCTATGATCTTGATAAAAACCGAAACCCTAGTTCTTGTAACTAGATGAGTTTTATTCCATGTTCTTAGTTCATGATCTTAGATTAAGGACTTAATCATGTTTAAGTTACTTATGGATCATAAATCCCCAAGTTAACAAATTTTCAACTTTCCTAACCTAGGAAAATTTGTTGAGGCCGAAACCTAACCTTCATGATTTAAGTGTATTGTTGTTTGATTTGATTTATTTTGGTTGCAATTCGTTTGAAGGAATCGTTCAAGTTAGTTTGACTTAAGCTGACGGAGGAGAATCGGATCGAGATAGGGAGATTTCTTGAATCTGCTAGTTCGAATCTTCAAAAGGTAAGGGGAGTATGCCTGAGGAGTTTAAGATAATCACATGCCTATTGTTGGAGTCATTTGTTAATTTTCTGTAGAAAATATTTTATGATATTACATTGTTTACTGTTAATTGCTGGATTGATTAAATACTTAACTGAGTAATTGAGTTTATTTGATATGTGGATTTACATGATTATAATTATTTGGTTATATTATAATTGTGATGCATGTCATGAATTGATATATGTCATGCTATTCTGTGATTGAAATTTTATCTGCTGTTGAGTGTTGGACTGAGAAACCTAACATTGGTCAGTGTTTAAAATTAATTTGAAGATAAAAGCTTAATAAGCTTGGATAATTAATCAGAGTGATTAATTTGGGAAATTTTGAGAAAAGTGGAAAAAAAATTATTTTAATAATATTTTGTGGAAACTGTGTCAATAAGCGACAGTAAGGGAGAAACTGTGAAATTTTTCACAGGCTCTAATTTTTACAAAATAAATTCAATTTTTTTATAAAATGTTATTTGAAGTGATTAAGTTCCGAAAATAAGATTATATAGCAGTCAGAACTATTTCATCCGACAGAGAAATTATTTAAGTAATACACATAATTTTATTGATTTATTTTGAGAAAAATAATTATTTTATTATTATGAATTTATGAGTTGAATTAGTAAATACTTTTTGGAAGTTAACTTTTATTGAAACTTATTTTCAAAAATGAAATAATTAGCAATAAAAAGGAATTTATCAATGATTTTCAGGTTTTATCAATGTTTTAACAGAAAAAGGATTTCTGTAAGAGAATTGTATTCAGTGAAATTATTCCGTTAAACTTGGATAAGCTTTCGAAGCTTTTGTTTTGTATTTGTTTTTCATTGAGTGAAATGTTTTACAAGAGGATAAATGAACCTAGGAACCGAGACGTCGGGGTTCTAGTGTTCTGTGGACACGCAGATCAGGGATCTGTGTCATTGGACTGAGTGTCCTGCAATGATTTTGTGGACTGTGTGTCCTAAGTTGATGTGGAGATTGTGAGTTCCATATCCGCGAGCCTAAGACTGGTGCATCGGTTTAGGGCTTTGCGATTGAGCACTCGGACTGTGTGTTCTGTGTTAAGTTTTAAAATATTTGGGCTGTGTGTCCGATGTTTGTTTAAGTGGAAAGTCTTAATAAGAAATTAAGCATGGTCGTTAGCTTTGTGCTTCGACAAGGAAAGATTATTACGACAAAGACAACAAATCGAGAATAAAAGTTTTTCTCATACATAGCTGGCAGACGTGTCATGTGTTATGATCATTGAGTCCTGAGTGGATCAATGTATCTGTTATGGACTATGTTTCCATTTGATCATTGGGATTCTGTGTGAGCCCATGTATCTTTACTGGACCGTGTCAAATTTTATGCGATAACTATTGTGATTCGGAGTGATGCAATAGGTTATGGACAATAATCTCCATTGTTTCAAGTGACCATTGCGATTGTGTGAGCCAATGCGTTACATTTTTTAACAATAACCTTGGTGAAACTGTGTGTGGCCAGTGTGTTATGTGTTCTCTTGGACATTGTTTTATTTCGTTTTTACAATGGGCCATGTACAGAGCTTGATCAGCTCAAAACGAAACAGAAAGTTGTGGGATCTCCGGAGATTAGGTATTGAAATAGAGCCTGAATATTGGAGTGTCATGCATTTTTATAAAATGACGATGACTGTCGGGTATGAAACCCTTATTCTACTGTTTTGAATAATTTTAGTATGCTGTGAATATATGGTATATGCTATTTGTGTGTCGTGCACGGGGTTGTCTTATCAAGACTCATATATTGGTAACTCACACTTGCACATTTGTTTGTTGTTTTCCTATACTATGTGGAATCTATGTATATATCTGCATTCAGATGGATCCGGGCGCAGCAGATCTGAACTACTCAGGGGTCTGAGCCCTGATGTTCGACAATACTGACCAAGGGAACGCCTGGGTGATTAACAGGAGATCGGAGTGCTACTTACACGGGTCCTATGAGAATGCTCTTAGGTACTGTAGCAGACGGACCACAGCAGTTGATTCATAGTAGGGAGACGATTCAAGTTTCATTACCGCCCATTTGGATGATCCTACGATATCTGGTACAACACGGAAACATGGAGCACCAACCACCTCCTTTCGTTCATCAGTTACAGCAGGTAGCATCGGAGTCACCTCCTGCACCTATAGTCTTGATTCCAGAGGATGTCCAGGTGGAGATGGAGAAGGACCCCGAGGAGGATCCGATGGTTGATCCAAACTATATTCCTTTGGATGACGGAGGGTTTCCAGCCGTTGGAGTGGGGGCTGTTGTATCCTGTCCATTTGTTTTCATAAAACTTTGATGCATATGTTATATATATATATATATATATATAGTGATGTACATTATTTTATTGGTGTTTGATTGTGTGTACAGTAAAAAGAAAAAGGAAAAAAAATTATCACTATTTTTGAGAAGCTTAAGGAATTAGAAAACAAATTTTGTTTACCGAAGGAAACCAGCGAATTAGTATCTTTATTAAGTTTGATTTTTGCAACATGTTACGTAAATGTAATACCTTGGGAATGGAGTGTCGCAGGAAATCCCTAACAAAACAAGGATTGAATCTACCATTTTCCCTCTTTCTCCTCCCCTTACCTTACCTTATGCTTTGTTTGTTATAGTAGAAAATGGAAAGAGTGAAAAGGGGGAGAAAAGGCATTTCTCTCTTGTTTGGAAGAGGAGAGAAATAGGAAAGAGAGAACAAAAATGGTGGGACACACCTCAAACTTTTCTCTCTCCTCAAGTGAGAAGAAAATGGAAAAGGGAGAGAGTGTTTCATCTACAATGACTTTTGTACCATTCTTTTTGGGCTATCATTCAATTATTTAATAAATTTAAATAAATTGAATTAAACTAATCATTAATTTAATTTAATTAAATTGAAATTAATAAAATAAATATACTAAACAAATAAATTTCATTAGTTAAAATAACTTAAAGCAATTAAATTGTTTAAAATTATTTGATTATTTAAATTAACTTAATTAATGAAAATAAAATATTTGTATATTGATTTTTTAGTTAGGGGTATTTTTCTCTTTTAAAAAATAATTACTTTTATCTCTTCTCACTTTCTAACCAACCAAACAAAGGGGAGAAAGAGAACACACTTCTTTCTCCCATATTTCTCTCCAATTACTCTATTTCTCATCCTTTCCTCTTTTTTCATACTCTTTCTCATCTCTTTCTCTCTTCTCATTTTCCTCTCACAATCAAACAAAGCATTATTGTGTTCCTTGAAGTGTAGAATCAGAGTTGATTTCCTTGGCTTGAGTATCTTAATAAGGAAAACAGGGAAAGAGAAAAAAAAAATGTTCAAATAAAGTTAAGAAAATACAAGAAGGTGAAAGCAAAAGAAAGGAGAGAATGGGTAGAAAGCTGAAAAGAGAAGATCGAAAGAGTTAAAGAAGGAAAGTGAGCCACCAAATCCGATAGAAAATGAAAGATTGCGATATGATAGAAAATTATAATAAAGAATAATAAATGGTGACATCTAGGTTGAGGGAGCAATTAAGTATTTATAACCTGATGTAGCAGGTCACTTGATGAGAATGACCTATTATATATTACAGGTAAAATAGTTGACTTTTTTTAAAAAATATTATTTGAAATTTCATTTTTACCCTTATTCGTCACCACCACCCGTCCTCTACCACCACCGATTCCAATTCTGGTTGTTACACATTCATGCATCAATTTTTCTTGCCTACGTTTTCTCTCCCGCCTGAAATTTGGGCTTAGCATCAAACCTTCTTTCCCCCTCTTCCCTTCCAACCCAGGGAACTGCTTCTGTAGCTTAACCAAGGGTGCAACCTTTCTGAATAGTTGTTGTTGACAAGTCAAACTCTATTGGGTTCCATGGAATTAATTTCATTGGCTCCTAATTCTACACTTCATAAGATTGTTCATAAATTTGTATCTTTTCCTGTAGAAATTGAATTACTTAATAACCTCCAGCGATGCCTTATCTCTTCTTCTTCTTTTTTATTTATTTATCATTTTGAGGTATGAGATCTTTTATTAGAACCTGAAATTTTGGTTAATCTTGCTCCTTCTACGCTGCCATGCGATATTTGACTAACAAAAAGTGAGGGAGATAGAATGATTTTCTAACACCTATTTGTTTCTTCGAAAGTTGATGAATTAGAAGGAAAGGTAACAAAAAAAAATGCCAACTCATGCTTGATTTCATATTGGGTTTCTTTACATTTGATTGTGGAGTATGATAAGCAAACTAGGGAGAAGGAATTCAGGGAAACAGTGAGGGAGAGAACATTTGGAGGAAGAAGGGCAAAAACGTCATTTTTAAGAACCGGAAGATCAAGTCACCTTAAAGTCATCACAACCACTTACTTATTCAACCATTAAATCTAATGGGGTCATAAATGCTCCGGTGAGGGACTTAATTACTCTCTCACCCTAAAAGCCATCATAGTAAAGTGAGGAAGTAAAATTCACACTGTGATTGAATATGAGAGTTTGAGAGGTAAGAGGTATTTATAGAAATTCTGAGAGAGCTATTACGCCTTAGGTTGTGTTTGGTACAAGTTTTAAAAGAGTATTCCCGGGAATGTTTGCAAGGGAATAAAATTTTCCCATATTTGATACAAGTTTTAAAATTTTATTCTTAGACATAAAAGAATCTCGGGAATAAAATTAGCGAATGATAGTTATAAAATTGGGAAAACTCTATTCCCAAATATGAATATGTGAAAGAAACATTCCAGAAAATGTAATTGTCAGAAATGTAGTTTTCCTGAGGATAAAACCAGAGGCTGTCATTTTCAGTAGCCGGGGGAGCGACGACTCCCCCCAATTTTTTTTATTTATTATTTTCTTGAGTATAAAATTTTTCAAGGCACCAATCACAAAAACCAATTATCCTTGTAGAGTTTTCATTGCACTTAAAGATAAGACAAAGAAGGCTTGAGAGTTCCCCAGTTGTCAAAGAGAGTGATGGGAGAGAATGAAGGCGTAAGTCAGAGAGAGATGGGAGATGCAGTTGAGTCAAGACTTGCAATTATAAAGGAACAGGCACAATGGTGTAGACGAAGAGGAAGACGAAACGCTCCCTCCTCTATGGCCTTTCTCTCTAATAAATGTTGAAGTATGATCCTTCATTTGTTTCTCTCAAATAAATCTCTGATCCTTTTGCGATCCATCAATAATCAATATTGTTATTTTTTCTATTTTAATAATAACAAATATTATTTAGAAATTTATCAATAAGTGTCTGTTGTTCTTCTAGAGGGTTATGATTTTAATTTCAGCATTTAAAATAAGACATTCATTTGTGAATATTATTTTACTTATATTTATATATTTTATACTTTTATTAATTAAGGCCACATATAATATGAGTGGTATAGTTTTCTTAAGAAGAAACAATGATCAAGCATAAGAGAGTTGATGATTTTTTCTAGAGAAAAACTTTCAAACAAAGATGTAAATTATATAGCCTCAACATCTTCACTTCAAGAGCATTCTTGATCTAATGATCCATCAGTTTAATGGATGTGTAATACCCGACAATTTTTATTATTTTAAAACTATAAGTTTAATTGAAATTATGATCAATAATTCAAAATTTATTCTTTGTATGAGGTTCTACATGATAATTTTTTTTACTTATGAATATTTTTTTAATAATAAATTATGATATAGTTTAAAAATACTTTTGGACAATCTTCAGAAATTAATTTATGATTTTAGGACCTAGATATGTTAGAGTATATTTAACTCACCCTTAGTAATCAAATTAGTTGAATTTATGACATTAGTTCTTTATTGAGTTTATGGGCTTTACCCAACCTTAGGCCCAATAATAAGTTAAAAGAGGATGTCACCCACTTTCCCCTTCAGTCATCTTCTTGTTGAAACCCTAGAGAGATAATTTATAGTGAGAAAGTGAGAGAAAACTTGGACAAGGAGATGCCATTGGAGAGCTAGAAGTTTGGTGTTCTTGCTCATCTTTTCTCATTTTTGTTTTGCTTCAGGACAACAAGTTCATGCATGCTTTAAGGCGAGGGATTTGTTATTTATCTGGGTAAGTTTCGTGGGTTTTTTTCTGAAGGATATAAAATGGGTTGGTAATGACTGAAATAATTATGTTCGTGAGTTGTTTTGGGTGAATCTCTTTCATGAAAATCAATTGGAACATGTTTAGGTTGAGTATTCTTTGATTTACATGTTATTGGTGAGTTGGTATACCTATTTAGTTGAACCCTAGAAATTGGGGGGTGAGGAAACTCCATTGTTAGAGCATGAGGTTTAATGTTTTCTTTGGGGGATCTCGGTTTTTGTTTGAAATCCTGACATATATGTAATCAAAAAATTGTAACTGGAGTTGTAGATATCGGATAGAGATGAAATTGGTACCGTTGGAAAGCTAACATTCAGATATATATAGCGTATAAATTTAGTGATTTTTGAAAACCTGATATATTCTCAGTTAAATTTTGAAAACAGGGCTAGGGCTGTCCCGAATGCACCCTAACAACCTGCATTCAAAATAACATATCTTGATTTATAAATTTCAAATTGAGATGAAACTTATTGTGTTTTAAAACTGACATATATAAGTATATTATGGTAAAATTTCGTGATTTAAGGATACCTGATGAAATCCCAGTTTAATTTTGAAAATATAGCATTGTTTGTAGAATGTAATCAAACATATTGTATTTCAAAATTTATATTTGAAGTTGTAGACCTTATTTTAAAGTGAAATTAGTGTCATTTGAAAGTAGAAATGTAAGTCTTATTGTGGTTAAAATTTCATAATTTATGGACCTCTGTAGCATTTTCGATTTTCGTTTGAAGCTGGTATAGGCTTGCTGGAAACTTTATCTTTAGTCACGTGTTGGTGAATTTATGACTATGCTATGATATGTGGATAATATGGTAATTGTTACTCTAGTTTGTTTTGATAAGTTAAATTTGAATATGTGATTAAGAAATGCTAGTTAAGAATGTTGAAATTAGTATTTTGTTTTGATTGAGAAAATACTATGTTAAATCCTTGAGAATTTATGAATTGGATGAGTATACATATAAGTAAATATAATGATGTAATGAGTATAAATGATGTTGCACAAGTATTGGAAATTTGACTTGGAAAGTATCGTGAATGGTCTATATTGGTTTAAATGGTTGATTGGATATTTTGATAGGAAACACTAGATTTAAAAAGATATAAATATTGATATGATTAGTTGGTTTCTTTTCTTTTCTTTTTGTTTTCTTTCTTCTTCTTTTTTTGCACCAAGTTTTGCTTGTATCATGTAGTAATGACCAGAATTTTGTAATAACATGATTCATTCACATTATATATATATATGTTATGTGATGCTGAGTTTTGAAACTATCTAGTTATCTGAGGAATATGTGTGTGTGTGTGTGTATGTGTGTATGTGTGTATGTGTGTGTGTGTGACTTTTCTGTGTTGTGAAATATGTTTGAGACTGGTTGAGGTATGACGTTCGTCATAGCTTATGTTTTGGAAAATTATTTTATTGAAAACATATGAACACAGAAAAGTGATTTTTGGCTTTCTTTGGAAAGTGGTAAGGAAACAGAAAAGGGCTAGAATTTTATGTTGAGGTTTCAGACTAGATTCTGATTACGGTGAAGCCGGACTAGCCTTCCTCCTGTTAAGGACCTAGAGTTCCGAGACGTCGGACTGGTGTCTGTTGATAAAATATTTTGAAAAATCTTTAGCGAGAGTTTAAAACTCAATTGATATTGAAGGTTTAATCAATATCTGAAAAGATGATCTGACAGACGTGTTGTTGTTATCGAGTTACAGTTTTCACATAGGGTGGACTGATAAATTTGATAGTTACGGACCAAAGGCATATTCTTGGGCTTTTGTGTCTTTAGGGACATTCGGGCTCAAACTCCACGTAATGCTTGGGGCTTTGCAACCTCTTGTCATGGAAATCGGCTACCCTGCACGAATGTACCCAACAGGGGACTATCAAATATTATATAGGTGATACGCGAAATCCTAGAACAATTGGGGAAAGGACCCGGTGGAGAGGCTACCCAACGCGAAACAATTGTGTTATAGGAAATATCGCGGTCTATCATACTCGAGGAAGGGAAGTTAGGATCTCCGGAGATTTTGATTTGAGAAAGTGGATATTGAAGTGTTAAGACATAATTTATGAAAGTTTTTTTTATTTTAAATCTTTTGAGACATTTATAATTGTCATACTATGCATTTGTTATTAGTGTACTGCTGATGTGGTTATGTTGTTAATTATATGACTGCTATGATAAAACTCATATATTGGTAACTCACCTTTGCAATATATTTGTGTGGTCTTGTGTCGTACTTTGGTATGTGACTGCAGATGATGCTGATGTGTTCTCTATCCCAAATCGGAGGGATTGATCTCGACTTTTAAAGAAGGTTGAGTAACTGGAATGACCATGGAGGTCTTTTCCAGTAAGAGTCTCATAGTACGACCAGCTTAGTCTATCGAGTCAAGTTTAGTTTTGGAGAAGTTTCATATTTATCTATTTTATGGCTCGGAGAGTCTTTCTTTTGGATGAAAATATAAATATGTCAACAGGTGTTTTTGTTCGGGATGTTGGAATTACAGAGGAGACTCTATCGAAATTTTTGTAAAAATTCTAGATCTGTATCTAAGTATGTTTCTAAATAAATAGGCTTGTAGGAAAACTGTGTTGTAATTTTTATGATGATGTATGTATGTATATATATATATATAGGTGATGGGTTTATGTATATGTCAAAAGTAATTTTTTTTAAAACCAGTTTTCAAACATGGATAAGTTAAAATTTATGTTCCGAAAGCAACCACTAGCCTTTATTTTTAGTTTTGTTTTTCGCAACGAGAGTTAACCATGTAATACCCAAGGGGGTGTTACATTAGTGGTATCAGAGCTGGTCAAGTCTTTCGGGAACATTGGGGAATAGGTCTGTTATGTTTTTGTTGTGTGATCTCTGGTTGGATCTTGGTTGAATTGCTTCCTTGTCAAAGCAATGTGTGTTGGATTTTAAGTAATGTGTTTTTATCTTGATGGGTTATACGAGTTTTGACTTGTAGGAACCCATAGCTAGAAATTGTGTTTGGTCCATGTTTGATACATTCGGTAATCCTTTTTGGATTGTGTCAGACATTGGAATGGTATGCCTATTAAGGTAGATTTTCTAGGAATGTTCGTTGAGAATGTTCCAGGTTTATTTTTTGCGAAAGGATTTTCCGGAAGTGTCCCCCAGAAATATCTAGGCTTGCCGTTTGCAAAGAATATTGAGTTTTCGATCGATCTAGTTCCTAGATTCGGGTTGATCTCTATCACTTTGTGTAGGATGTCACCTACAAAAGTAATCGAGTTAGATGACTCGATTCAATTGCAAGATCTGTGGTCTAAGCAGTTTGTTAGATTGAGTGTTTTCCGTAGGAAGCACCAGTGTTGTGTAAAGGTTTGAAACTCTGCGTGGATTTCTGACAGCTTAAAAAAGAGAATATTATTGTGACATCCTTATCCCGGGCATCACATTAACAATATTACTTAAAATTAATTAATCACTTTTAACGAGTTGTCGATTTACTTTCGAAAAACTTAGGATTTTTTGTTTTTAACTCTTTTCTAAATATGATGTCCACTTACTTAAAGTAACAAGTAAGGACAGAGAATTATAAAAGCATAACAAGTTCATTAATATTTAAGCCTTTCAATATTCAGGCTTCATGACAGAAATTTACAGAGTGATAAAATCCGCTACATAATTACTAATTTGAAGATTAAATTAAAGTTAAAAGTCATAACTAAGCTGTAAATTCAAAATACTTTGTTCGTATCAAACTACCCCCAAAAGAAAGACTTCCTAAGAGCTGGCCAAACCTACAGATGCCCATTAGGGAGACCATGGTAGTCATCCCTATCCCTAGGAGGGGTAACAGGTACCACCACCTCCATCTCTTCTCCCTCGTCGGAGCATCGACATCATTGTCATCTCCAATTGGGGGATCCTCTTCCATTAATTCTTCAGGACCCTCCTCGATCAACTCCTCTGGATCCTCCTCAATCGGGACAACTGGAGCCTCTTCTGGAGGAAGCTGGGTTTGAGGAAACTCAAGATCCAAAAGACCCAGGTGGGCCCAATGCTGTAGATAAAACTCCATAGGTGGCAGTCGGATATGAACTGTCTCCACAGTGTGGACTCGTCTCAGGGATATTCTTCTGAACCATCCACAGTACAAATAGATCCCGTATACATCACTATGTGGGCTGAAATGGGAGAAAAGGTCCACGCAGCAGGGTCATCTCCATTCTCAAACAGAAGAGCTCGGGACCGGGAGTGCGCTAACTGTATCATAGCTGGATCCATCTAATCTCAAGTATATAGCATATGTACATAAAACAAGAAAAGGAAAACAACAAAAATGCAAGGGTGAGGTACCAATATATGGATGAATTATGACGACTAAAATGCCCAAACACAGAGCAACAAGTACATACAAATATTCATATTCAACATATAATTTCTCACAAAAATAATTACATCCATCATCAATCGTCGTCGTTTTTGAAAACATGGCACCTCTATATTTCATCAGTCTCTCTTAATCTCCGGAGATCCCTTCACCATGCAAATTTTGAAAAATAGTGAACTGATCAGGCTCAATTGCCACACAGGCTCAAATTGCCACAAAGGCACACCATCTCAAATACCTCGTGCATCAAGATATCTAGAGTAACACCGTCTCGAATACCCCGTACGTCTACCAAGATATTCGGAATAACACCGTCTCGAATACCTCGTTTATCAAGATATCCGGATTAATCGGCACGTCTGCCAAAAACAATAATGCATGTAAAATCTTTTATTTCCGCTGCTTTTCTTTATGCTTCATTCTTTTCTTGTCGAGGCTCAATGCTCACGACCTTCCGTGACTTTTATGTCTTAAAGCTTTTAATATCAACACAGGACATTAAGGTCCGAGTGACCAATCACAACAGTCCTAGACTTGTCCACTAGTCCAGAACTTTGTGGTAGTAGAAAAACAGTCTTTACCCCTTTTTACTTCATTTTCCCACGTTTATCACAACGTTTGCAGGACACGGATGTGCGTCGTTCGAGCGCACGTGCGATTCCGGCAAGTGTACCGGACTGTCGCCAAGTAATAAAAGATATCGATCCCACAGAGACTGTGATCTCGAATAGCAACTAGTTTTCAAATTGGTAAATCTGGAATGTTTAAAAAGGATTTGAATTTTTGAAAAGGTTTTGAAATTGAATTAAGAGTTAAACAAACAGAATCAAACAAAATAGTAAACAAATCTTTTTAGGGTTTTTGGATCTAAATGGATTCCTAGGGATTTGGGTTACCTACGAGGCTGTTTATGTTACTAATCAGATTTACCTTTGTTGATTATCGAAATTGCCTTGAAGGCGAGTTTATCCTCGAATAGTTTAAGCTCCCTCTCGGGTTACAAAAACCGTGCCTAATTGACCCAACCCCTACTCTCGTGGTAGTCGGACGCAGATTGGACCCTTTACGTTTCGTGACAACTCATTGATCCTCGAAGGACGGCTTCTAACTCTCGTGATTTCAGTCCCAAGTCTGACTCTATAGATCCGACACCTAAGTTCACCACTAGGTTCCTCCTTAGAATGCCTATGACATGCAAACAAGTGGCAACCGAGTTTACGAGTGATTCAAACACTAGAAATCAGATCTAAAACAATAATCAAAATTAACAAAGATTTTACATCAAATTATCAACATAAACAAAACCTGGGCATAGCCCCAATCCCTAGAAACAGACTACTACTCAAGCCTTGCCATGGAGATGATAAGCTTGGTTGACAACATCATGCAAATACAAAATCAGAGAAGAGAGCAGGAAGAAGAAGAGAATGATCCTAAAATGTAGCCTAAGGAGCAGCCAAGAGTCCCCCTTCTGCATCTGCCTGGTCCCTATTTATAGATCTGGGAAGTTTGAGTCCCAATCTAACTCAAATTCTGATCCAATTCGGTTTCTTCAGGTCCAAGTAACGCGCGTCACGGCCGTGACGGCTTCTGCCTCCGGCTTTTCTTTAAATTTCAGATCCTTCGCGATGAGAGTGGAGTTTCGCGACGCGAACCTTCAATTTCTGGCAATCACAACCGTGATAGGAATTATGGCTCGGCCGTGATGGGCTCTGACTTGTGGGGGTTTTAGGTCATGACCGTGATGGTCATCACGGCCAGGCCGTGACAGATTCTGACTTCAACCTTTCTTCCTTTTCAGTTTTGCTCGATCATGGCCGTGATGGGCATCATGGCTAGGCCGTGATGAGCTCTGTTTGGCTCATTTTCTTCACTTTACAAGCCCCATCTTCATCCAAACTCCATCATGGTTGATCCCGAGCATTTTACCCTTGATTTCTGCAAAACAACACCACACAAACCGCCTTACCCGTTCCAAGGTAAAAACTAAACAAAAATCAAATTAAATATGCCTAAACTACATGAAAATGCATGCAAAATGATAGACAAAGATGAGGTGAAATCACACTCATCAAATCACCCCAAGCTTAAGATTTTGATTGTCCTCGAGCAATTACCCAGGCCATAAGATATAATCAATCAAAGCATGGATAGTGAACCAAGAACCCTAGCAACTAATCCAAGTAATAGGCATATTCAATAAATCCCCAAGAGATAATCAATTTTAAGTCCAATTAGAAGCTTAGGTTCTAAACCCATATTCTCATTGATTCAGGCACTCGTCTCACCTCACTCAAGTGTTTTAGGGTATATGACAATTCACTCAATGTCCTCAAGGAAAGTATTCTACCATAGGCTTGACTATTAACCAAATCTCTACTTTATTATTGAAAACACATAAGAATCAAGAGGTATTTTACTTTGGTTGTAATGTGGCCATGGGATCAATTGTTAGGTGGGAAGATCAAGGAAATGAAATTTCAAGAAGGTTAAACAAATTATCAATCATTGCAAAGCATGACACCTTCTAAAATACCTTTTTTGGGCTTTGATTTACTTTTCCACCTTTCTTTCTCTTTTTATTTTTATTTCTCACTTTCTTTTGTCATCCCCTTCTCCATTTTTTTTGTGTTTATTTCATTTTATTTATTTGGAGAAGGGGAGATTTATAGCTCAAGAGAAATATTTTCTAGTTTTCTCATCCCAAACTCTTTCAAACTACCATTTTACCCTTTTGTAATACTTTAAAAGGTGACATACCAAGCATTATTCATCAAAGTAATTCAAGGTACCAAGAAAAGTATTTTATTATTTTTTTTAGGCTCAAAATTGGGCAACTAAGGGGTAGCATTTAATCATTCAAAGCTCAGAAGGCCGGAAAAACACCTATTGCCTCAATCATTTTCAAAAGTGTTTTAAAAAATTTTCAAGTTTTAAAATGGTTTCAAGTCAAGTTCTAGAAAATACAATCCAAGAGGAATTACAACACTCTATCACAAGGAATGGGGTAAATTTAGTGAGTACCCCTTTTTGGCTCAAAATCTTACATTTAGTAGTTCAAAAATCAGTGAGGAACACAAATTTAAGGAACCACATGCTAATTATCAACTATCAAAAGATTATCTCAAGAATTTTTATTTTTAGCCTTATCACAAGAATAATAAAAAATTGGGTTCAAAAATTCACTATCTCAATTCATTTGGCACCAAGTTCTCGCAATTGGATGCATATTCTAAGTGAGGGGCAATCTAGAGAATGTGATCATACCAAACTATGCCTATGTGAATGCAATATGAATGCAACAATGCAAATGCAAAAATACCCCTACCCCAAGCTTAAAAACTTACATTGTCTCCAATGTAAACAATCATGTCGGAGAGAGGAGAAAAATTGGAACAACTTACCGAGTTGGTAGCGGGTGTTGGCTCACATTCCAGTCAAAACTTTGGTGGAATTAGCATCACGGCCGTGAGGCTCATCACGGGCATACCGTGATCAATTCTGTCTTCAGGAGTTGCCCTGTCACGGCCGTGACCTGCATCACGGCTAGGCCGTGATGCTCTCTGATCTTGGCATCCTACTCATCACGCCCGTGATGGATATCACGGCTGATCCGTGATCCTTTATGTTCTCCTTTATTAGTTAATCACGACTGTGACCACTGTCACGGTCTGGGCGTGATGGCTTCTGACTTCATTGGTCCTTGATCTTTTTGTTCTTCCTTCCTCTTTAACCTAAAAACACTAGGCAAATCTATTAATTTATGATTTTTGGCTCTTGATCTTCTCAAATTATTCAAGAGCTAAATTCAAAAATAAAAGGAAAAGGGAAAGAAAACTTGGGTTGCCTCCCAAGAAGCGCTTGTTTACGGTCCTAAGCTTGACCAAACTTCCTTCAATCAACCGGGGTCGGCTGGGCGTAGAAGTGCAGGAACACTTCTCTTCCATGGGAGTCCTTCAAAGAGCCGATTCTGCTCATATGACCAATTATGCTTCCGCTTTGCTCTTTTCATTCGGATCTTCCTGGCCTTACTCCCTCCCGGCGGAATTTTCGTTTCCACATGATCAGCAACTCCAACTCCATCACCATTTGGTGCATCATCAGCCATGCAAATCTTCGGAGTTGCTTCCATGTTGAGCTCTTCTTTTACCACTGGAGACATGATATCGATCCTGCACACATGGCTCTCAAAATGAGGGTTGTTATATGAGTTAGTAAATTCAAAATTGACCCTACCTTCCTCTACATTTAGAGAGAGTTTGCCATTCCTTACATCTATTACTGCTCCAGCGGTAGCCAAGAATGGCCTTCCTAAAATGATGGGGAATTCAGAATTCCCTTTCATATCCAATACCAGGAAATCGGTAGGGATGAAGAATTTCCCTACCTTTACAGGAACATTCTCTAGTATGCCTAGAGGAGTCCTAGTTGAGCCATCCACAAATTGTAAGGAGAATTTGAATGGACTCAACTCTTTACTTCCCAACCTTTCCAAGATAGTGAGGGGCATCAAGCTCGCGCTAGCCCCTAAGTCACATAAGGCTTGGTCTATTTGCACTTTTTCAATCGAGCAAGAGATATAGAAACTACCTGGGTCTTTTAGCTTAGGAGGCATTTTGGTTTCTATATCTACTAGCTTTTTCCTGACCAACCTTTGTGGGAAAGGTATCGGGGGTTGGTACGGTGGTGGAGGGACATACTTTGGTTTTGTCTCTTCCTTTTCGCTCATGTCTTCCTCTGGTTCCACGTCCTTTTCCCCCACCCCAAGCTTATCATCCCTCAAGTGTATGGCATTACAATGCTCAATGGGATTAGCTTCGGGTTGACCCGGGAACGTACCCTTAGGTCTAGTGTGTGTGCTGGCTTGTTGGGCAATCTGGGTTTCTAGCATCTTGTTATGGATTGCTAAGTTGTCTACCTTAGATGCTAGCTCTTTTATTGCCTCGTTTACTGCCCTACCTTGCTGTCTAAACTCATCATTTTGTTTTGTTTGGGTTTCAACAAAACTTTCCAATAAATACTCGAGTTTAGACTGCTGTACCTGAGGATACCCCGCTGCGGGTTTCCTATTCCCTTGGCCCTCTTGGAACTCGTGATTCAGTGTGTTGCTGTAGTTTCCATAGGAGAGGTAAGGGTTGTTCTTCCTTTGGTTGTAGGGATTTGGGGAGCATAATTGGGCAACTTCGGGTTTGTGTCGTAGAAGTTGTGACAGGCGTTCACTTGTTCCCCCGAAGCGCCGGATCCATGAGCAATTCCACGTGGGCACTCCATGATGTCGTGTCCCTGCATTCCACAAATAATTTTAGTAACACCTATTGTACTCACATTAGCCCTTTCGAGCTGATCAAAACGTTTATTAAGTGAGTCTATTTTTGACATTATAAGATCAGTGCTATTAACTTCAAACTTACCCCCCGAAATCTTGTTCGGGTTATTACCTCTTTCTGAACCCCATTGGTGGTAGTTGGTGGCCACGTTTTCAATAATGTTGAATGCCTCAGTCAGAGGCCTATTCATGAAGGCTCCACCAGCTGCGGAATCAAGTGACACCTTCGAAGAGTAGTCCAATCCGTTGTAGAAGGTATGCACTAATAACCACCTCTCGAGTCCATGGTGCGGGCAAGACTCCAGCAGTCCCTTGTAGCGATCCCAAGCTTCTGATAAGGATTCTCCGTGTTTTTAGAAGAAGCCGGTGATCTGGGTTCGTATATAGGCCGTCTTGGATGGAGGGAAGAATTTCTCCAAGAACGCCTGCTCCAGTTGGTCCCAAGTTGACAAGGTATTAGCGGGGATTTGCTTTAGCCAAGCTTTCGCTTTTCCAGTTAGAGAAGAGGGGAACAATCTCAAACACACAACATCAACCGAGGCTCCATGAATCCTGATTGCATCAGTGAACTCCAAGAATGTCTCTATGTGATCAGTCGGGTCCTCCGAAGGCAATCCTCTGAATTGATGTTGCCTAATCATGTTGATTAGCATAGGCGGTATAGTGTAGTTTTCTGCCTCAATCTCTGGCCTAGCAATCCCAGTTCGCAAGCCTCTCGCATTTGGGGCTGCGTAGTCCTTCAAAGGTTTTGTATCCGGAAGATTCGCCATGAGTGGAATGGGAATCAACCTCTCTCTCTCTCTCTTTGTAGCCTCCTACGTCTATGGAAGGTCCTTTCGATTTCGGGGTCGACTTCTACAAGGTTTCCTAGACTTAGGGACCTTTGCATAAAACAGAAAAACACAGAGAGATAGATACTAAAACTAAGAAGAAGAAGAGTTTTTTTTTATTTTTTTTTAAATACGAAAATTAAAGAAAAAGTCCAGAAAAATCAATTTAAAAATTAAATTGAGATTTGAGAAAGCACAGTCCCCGACAACGGCGCCAAAAACTTGACAGGCGCGTCGTGCGAGCGCACGTGCGATTCCGGCAAGTGTACCAGACTGTCGCCAAGTAATAAAAGATATCGATCCCATAGAGACTGTGATCTCGAATCGCAACTAGTTTTCAAATTGGTAAATCTGGACTGTTTAAAAAGGATTTGAATTTTTGAAAAGGTTTTGAAATTGAATTAAGAGATAAACAAACAGAATCAAACAAAACAGTAAACAAATCTTTTTAGGGTTTTTGGATCTAAATGGATTCCTAGGGATTTGGGTTACCTATGAGGCTGTTTATGTTACTAATATGATTTACCTTTGTTGATTATCGAAATTGCCTTGAAGGCGAGTTTATCCTCGAATAGTTTAAGCTCCCTCTAGGGTTACAAAAATCGTGCCCAATTGACCCAACCCCTACTCTCGTGGTAGTCGGACGCAGATTGGACCTTTTACGTTTCGTGATAACTCGTTGATCCTCGAAGGACGGCTTCTAACTCTCGTGATTTTAGTCCCAAGTCTGACTCTATAGATCCGACACCTAAGTTCACCACTAGGTTCCTCCTTAGAATGCCTATGACATGCAAACAAGTGGCCACCGAGTTTACGAGTGATTAAAACACTAGAAATCAGATCTAAAACAATAATCGAAATTAACAAAGATTTTACATCAAATTATCAACATAAACAAAACCTGGGCATAGCCCCAATCCCTAGAAACAAACTACTACTCAAGCCTTGCCATGAAGATGACAAGCTTGGTTGACAACATCATGCAAATACAAAATCGGAGAAGAGAGGAGGAAGAAGAAGAGAACGATCCTAAAATGTAGCCTAAGGAGCAGCCAAGAGTCCCCCTTCTGCATCTGCCTGGTCCCTATTTATAGATCTGGGAAGTTTGAGTCCCAATCTAACTCAAATTCTGATCCAATTCGATTTCTTCAGGTCCAAGTAACGCGCGTCACAGCCGTGACGGCTTCTGCCTCCGGCTCTTCTTTAAATTTCAGATCCTTCGCGACGCGAACCTTCAATTTCTGGCAATCACGGCCGTGATAGGAATTACGGCTCGACCGTGATGGGCTCTGACTTGTGGGGGTTTTAGGTCACGGCCGTGATGGTCATCACGGCCAGGCCGTGACAGATTCTGACTTCAGCCTTTCTTCCTTTTCGGTTTTGCTCGATCATGGCCATGATGGGCATCACGGCTAGACCGTGATGAGCTCTGTTTGGCTCATTTTATTCACTTTTCAAGCCCCATCTTCATCCAAACTCCATCATGGTTGATCCCGAGCATTTTACCCTTGATTTTTGCAAAACAACACCACACAAACCGCCTTACCCGTTCCAAGGTAAAAACTAAACAAAAATCAAATTAAATATGCCTAAACTACATGAAAATGCATGCAAAATGATAGACAAAGATGAGGTGAAATCATACTCATCTGACACACAGTCCATAACAACGCATCTAGGACACACAGTCCACAGCAACATATATAGGACACACAGTCCACAGCAACTTGTATAGGACACACAGTCCACAATATCATACATAGGACACACAGTCCATAGAGTTGTGATACGGATCATGGATCCACGTGCCAGAACTCTAGTACCCTGATGTCTCGGTTACTAGGTTCACTTTTCATCTTATTTTCGTTCAGTGAAAAACAAAATACGGAAAACCAAAACTTTCCGTAACTTATCCATGTTATCGGACATTTTCCTTTTTGAATAAAATCTTTTTAAATAAAAACTTTTTGCTTTGAAAAACTTTAAGTTTTGGAAATTTCATTCTTTTTCATAAAACCATTTATTTCAACATTTCTTCTCTTTGTCTAGAAACATTTGAAAATTTTCCAAATGAGCTCCTTCCAAGTTCCAAAACAAAATTTTGTTTTCCTCAAACATTTCCAAAGAAATTACCTATCTTTTTTGGTAAAATCATTTAAATTTTCTATTGAATTTTCTTTATAAAAACTGTTTTCATTCTCTAACATTTTCACCATTTATTGACCTTATTTCACTTTCCTCTTCATCGAAACTTTGTTAAGAAGAAATCTTTACTTGTGATTTCCTTTGTGCATATTTTCTTAAAGCTTTTATCCTCACAATCGAGCTCTAACCAATGGTTAGGCTTCCATACAACAACCACAATACAACTTCAACATATATAGGTATCACTCATTTATTCATAACTCATTAATCAAGACACATAAGAATCAGGTGCATCATCAACACAACATGAACTCAAAAATCCAACCAAATCAGTCATAGCAACCACCATATCAACCAAACACATCAAACAAGCATACAAGGCATATAGTCATCATAACATAATTATCCCTCAGGCTTTCTCCCCCTACCTTGAAGCGAAGCATAAAATGAGTGCAGTTATCTCGCAGTCTCAAGAGAACGAACTCGGACTCCGGTCACGATTGCGAATCTAAACAGAGCCACATATTGACATAAGTTAAAATTTCATAAAATCACTCTAAATCTCTTATGCATGTCTCAACTTTACTAGAAAGATTGAGTTTTTAAACTTTAAGTTTTTACAAGCTTTTGGATCAATGATCCTTAAGTATTATAGGAATTACCTCAAGTCTTAAAACTTCAAAAATTAAAATTTCCAATTCCTTCACACTATAAAATAGGTTTCGGCCTCTTTAAAATAAATACTATAAATTTATTCTCCAACACTTCTCTTACAAGCTTGTACTCAAAATGATGATTTTAAACATATCACTTTCTAAAAATTTTGCAACTAACTTTCTTAACCTTAAAAATATGATTTTCGGCCTACTCAAGATATAGTTGAGAAAAATTAAATTTTTCAACTTTATACACACTTGCTTGCATCTAAAATAAAGATTAAAACAAGTATTTTTCTTAAAATAAATATATCTTAAAAGTTCTTCAACTTTACATCAACATGCAAGAAGTCAATATGATGATCAAAGTATTCTTTCTTTTCAAAACTTAAAAACAAACCATTTTCAATTTAGTACCACATGCATGTCAAAATACAAAGATCAAAACAACATATTCTCATGAAAATCAAAGTCAAGTCTCCATAACCCTATTAATTAGGGTTTCGGCCCTATTAAGCAAAATGAGAAGAAATTCTCATTTGTTTGTGTAGTTTGAGAGTTTAGAAATTACATGCATTAAGGTTTTAAAATCATGCAATTAAAATTTTTAACAAAACTCTAACTTCTCTGCACATATCATTTTCGGTCTTAGCAAGTAAAATGGGAAGGAAAGCTCAATTTTTATACAACTCATGGACTTAAAAACCACATGCATCCAAAGTTCTAAGTCATGCATGTAAAGATTTTTGTAAAAACATTATCCCTCTCACTATAGGGGTTTCGGCCTCTTCACAAAAATAGGCATTGAAAAACCTTTTGTAACATGCAAGTGAAGTAGATGATAGTAAAGATAAAGATGAGTTCAAATAATTTAGTTTTAAAAACATGCATCAAAAGAAAATCACTTAGAACACAAAACCATTAACATGCATGTAAATAAAATTAGGTTTATGAAAAGATCAAAGAAAAGAGTACAAGGTTTATACCCTTGATTGATGTTGAGGATGATGAGAATGATGAGCAAGGGCTTGGGTTCTCCAAGAACAATATGTTGAAGAACAAGATGATGAAGAACTTAAGTGAGATAATGAAGGAAATGTGAAGTGAATGAGTGAGTTTTGAGAGAGAGAGATAGAGAGCAAAAATGAAGCTTGAGGCATGAAGAAGGAGGTATGGGAGCAAGTTTTTAAAATTTTTTTATTAATAATAAAGACTTAATTTAAATAAAATAATTGTTACTTGTAGAAATAAAAAAAATCATTCCATGTAAGGTAATGATGTTGAATAATAAATGTGAACACTATTCAAAATCGCATCAAGTCACCTCAAATCTATATAAAATCTTATTGTAATAATTCATGCTCGTTCCGGTTCCATTTGTTTCCCGTTAGTAAAAATCGATCGTATTTTCTTTCGTAAATCTTTCACCCGAACAATTTTTATATTTAAAAAAAATCTAAAATCATGGAAATGATTATAGCTGGGTTGTAAAAAATAAAAATTTTATTTTACTAATCGCAATTAATTTTCCGGGTCAGTAGAGCTTAACTGACAGTGAAAACTCAGACCGGGTTCGTCTGAAATTTCTACCGGAAATTTAATAGTAGTTTTCTACTATAAAATGCATTATGGAAATTAATTTAGATTCATTAAAACATTTTACTCAAAATTAGAATATTAATTACTCACAGACATGCATAAGTACAGATTATAGAGTAACCGAAAAATTGGGGCGTTACAATTATGAACGAGTATTCTCTGTCGTGCGTAGTTGATTTGATAGATCACTCGCAAGGAGTCATTGTCTACTCAAAGATTGACTTGAGGACGAGTTATCACCAGATTAGAGTGAGGACCTATCAAAGATTTTTGCGTCGTTGACTCAGCTTATGAAGAAAGACCAATTCTTCGTATGTTCGATAGATTGATTAAATTGCCCGTGATCATGGATGATTCGGGGTGACCATGCTAAGTGAGTCTGGAAAGACCTTTGTATTGGTTGAAACTAAGGCCAATCGAATTGAATTTTCGACCTTAGAGAAGTGTCTCGGGATTAAGAAACTCTTCACTATACTATTTAATTCTTAAGAATTTGTAAGTCGACATTTGTTTCTTAAGCCATATGGTTGTATTAGACAATCACAGCGGTGAAGTTTGTATGTGTTAGATAGATATTTCTGATTTTGATTTAAAATCTGTCAGAACTCATGAATTAGTTATGCTAGTTCATAAATTTTCAAGTTATTCTAATTGATTCCCTTGTTTGTTAGAAGTTGTACTCACACTTCTAAATAACCCACAGTGTATTAGACATTTGAGTGGATTAAATTGATATTATCCATTGGTCTGGATATTTTCACATTTCGTTGAAAGAATTTGTTATGACTATTACTTGAGCTATAACACAAACAACTTCTTGGTAACGTAAGTTCCTTGATAAAACTTATCTTAGTTACTTCTACTTTTGGGTAGATGTGATCCAGTCCAATTTTGTCGGACTGATTCCCTTTAAAATCCTCCTTTGGTGAATGTTTTGTAGTAGTTGAATACTCTTGGAGTTAAAAACTCTACATCTTTGATTTCCTATTTGAGGGAAATTCTTATGGATGGAGTAACTTTATTAGATTCATGTTTGTAAACATGTATTGGCCATACATTTTTACGCTCACGAACCTAATTGAAGAATCTTTTTCCATACTGGATAGTCCAATATCTTTCAAATTAATGGAATTCTTCTTTATGTTTTTGTGAAAGTGAAATCAAGAAAATTTCTTTTCTTGAAAATTTCTTTATGTAATCTTTAAGATCATGTCTTATTGTGATTCGAAAGGACTTGTCATCCTTGATCAACTTTACCCTACGTATTTTTCCAAACGTCATTGACATGTGACCTATCTCACGAGTCATGAAGATGGGTATCTGATTCATATCGGCATGTCAGAGTTAGTTGAGTACCATGAAAGATAGATAATTTGACAATTGAGACCTCCCTTGTTAAGATGTTGACGTCACCATGAATTTTCATTATGAGTTTACTGAAGACCTATAAGAGTCTTGTTTAAGTACGAGTGATCGTGGACCGACTGACGAAGTCGACACCTTTCTTACTTGTTAAAGATACACTGTAAATCGAAGAATGTATCAAAGAATTGTTCATACTTCATGGAGTATCTTCAAGTATCGTTATAAAATGAAGACCCGAAGTTTACCAACGTTTATCGGTAAAGTCCGCTCTAAGTGTTTTGGACTAAGTTGAGGCTAAGCCCAATAGATCACCCTCAACTCGAGTGAGTGAGCGAGAAAAATGATCTGATCTTTAGAAAGTTAGTTGGGAGTAAGTGTATTATTTAACTACGATTATCTCTTTAGGCGAATGGACAAGAAGTGATGAAAGCTTTGTTGAGGTATAGTTGTGACTAGTAAGATGTGAATCCTTAAGATCAATATCCGTGACTAAGATTGATTTTATGAGTTGGAGATTTACAGGAAAGTGGTTATAGTGGTTTTCCCTAAGCTGAAAGGGAGCAGTAAAGAGTAGTTCTTGAGTAAAACTAAGTTGTTAGAAAAGTTCAAGATTTATGATTTTTG
The DNA here is from genome assembly GCA_030762895.1 of Sophora flavescens. NCBI lineage: Eukaryota > Viridiplantae > Streptophyta > Magnoliopsida > Fabales > Fabaceae > Sophora > Sophora flavescens. The sequence goes on along the minus strand of CM061064.1, from coordinate 159,743,040 downwards.
ATAATTCAAACCGAGGTGATTCCTTTTTTGTTGTAGTTGCATTAAGGAGTGTAATCATGTTCTTTAAGATTGAAATGTATGATTACGATATGATTTGGAGTGGTAGAATATGTTTAAAAGAAACTAAGATTACAATGGAATATATTTAATAGGAACTAATTTGTGTGTTGTGAATGGAATACTTAAGAAGTATTACGACGTTTTGATAGGAGACTTGAAATAGGTGTTTTGATATAATCTAGAAGAGTAAACTACGCTCAAAGGGACTGAGACTACAATTGAATACCTTGGGTATGAAGTTGATACATGTTATGGTAAAGTTAGTTCTGATCTTGATAATGACTATGAGAGTTAGATGTATAGAAAGCAGTTTTCTAGTGGACCGGTAATTGAGAATAGAAGTGATTAAGTTTGATTTTGCTCTTTATGTGAGATGAATGTATATCTTAGTTGAATCTTGGTGTCAAAAGTGAAAGTTAAGGATGTAGAGGGAAAATTTTCTAATGGATTAGTATTAAAGGAAGAAGAGATTAAGTTTTGATTATATCTTTATGTTTAGAAGATTAAGATAAAATTGTTACTGGCAGTGAGTATGAATTGAGGATAAGCAATTTGATATTGCGGATAAGTAGAACGAAGACTAAGTATGAATTTCGTTTTTAAGTTATGAAAGTCATCTAAGGGAAAGTGAATATGGGAAGTACAATGTGGGATCTTGGAATTATGAAGTAATTACAAGATCCTGTCTAGTTACGAGTCATGAAATTTCGAGGATGATTTTTTTTTAGTGGGGTAGTAATGTAACACCCTGATTTTTACTGTTCTTCAATAATAGTAATTATATATATATATTTATGTATATGTTTATATGTTTATACTATTTTAATTATAAAGATTAATTTTCTGGATGTTTAACTTTGTTTATTTTAAGTGATTTAGTTTAAGTAATTTTAATTACTCATTTAAAATGATTTTTATTAAGTACGTTAGCACTGGTTTATTTCAGTACATGCACAGTTACTAGACAATAATTTACGTTATTGTCACTATTAGTATTTATTTAGAAAAATATTTTAAATGACATGTTTGAAAGAAAATTATTTTCATATTTTATTCCATTTAATTTTATATTTGAAAACAAGATTGGTTTGACGTTAATCGGAGATTAAATGTTGGACCGTGGATTTTCTTAGTTGATTAATTCAACTATCAATCCCTACTTTATTTCAAATTTTGAAAGTATATATTTGTCACCCTTTATTTTTAGATTCAAGAAACTAAAAACGTATTTAATTTTAGGCTTAATATTTATCACTTATTTTGTACCTACGAATACAAAAATCAGATTTTTCTCTCTCCTCCCTTTATCAGGATCGCACGAATACCCCCCTCACACTCTTTTCTTTCATTCTTCCTGCTACCATCTTCTTCCTCCCTCCAAATTCGTCTCTTCTCCTCTCCACTTCACCTCCCTCCACCTTCACCAACCACTATCCACCGTCCTGAGCGTGCCTCCCTATACCACCTCCTGGACCGCGACTGTCGTTGACCACGCCGTGTGAGGAGAAGACCGCGCGATCCAGCTCGTTGTCCAGCACGTTCCGGCCTTGGCTGCTCTGTTCACCGCCGATGTAGTGCCTCCTGGTCGCTACCCAAGGTGGTTCGACCATCCTTCTCTTCTATGAGGTTCACCTCCATGGTTTGGTCCTTGGTTGCTTCAGGAACTTTGTTGAAGTTGTCCATCGCCACTGCCACCTCGTCGTCGCCGTCGTGCCGCCGCCCCTCTGTTGGGTTGCGGTATCCTTACCTCTTCATCTTGGGTGAGTGTTTCACCACAATCTCTTCTAGTTGTAAAACCCCTAATTTTGTAACCCTAACCCTAACCTTTGATTTCAGTTCCAAAGTTTGAAATTAACCCTATTTTATGCAATTGGGATTGTAAATTAGTACTCTATTAAGTTAATTTTATTATCCTTTGATCAAATGATTTTTTCCCCAAATTGTGTTTATGAACCCTAAAGCCCCAATCTGTTTTTAATTGAAATTAGTTATGTTTTTGTGAAATTAAGTGTTTAAATCAACTTAGAGTAAGTGTTTGATGATGAATGATCGACTGATAGATTTGTCTGATTGTTGAAACTACTTTGACTCCCTCTCCGGGATGATGTTGTGGTTGTGGTTATTTGGGGAAACATGTTTTATATTTTTCGGGAGTTGATGGGAGCTATTTAGAGGAAACTGGAACGTCGAGTTGGGATTTGAACTTGAGCAGTTTCGTGGTGAGAGAAGATGATTGTTGAATGTGTCAAGGAGAGAATCCTTTTTGGTCTTTAAAGGTAAAGGGAGTAAGCCTGAGGAGTTCCTAGCTGTTATATATTTAATGTTATAGACTGCTTGTGATGATTTATAATGTGTTGATTGACTGTGAATCTATATATATATATATATATGTTATGTGATGATGAGATTTGAAACTGTCTAGTTATCTGAGGAATATATATATATATATATATATATATGTGTGTGTGTGTGTGTGTGTGTGTGTGTGTGTGTGTGTGTGTGTGTGTGTGTGTGTGTGTGTGTGTGTGTGTGTGTGTGTGTGTGTGTGTGTGTGTGTGTGTGTGTGACTTTTCTGTGTTGTGAAATATGTTTGAGACTGGTTGAGGCATGACATTCGTCATAACTTATGTTTTGGAAAATTATTTTATTGAAAACATATGAACACATAAAAGAGATCTTTGACTTTCTTTGGAAATTGGAAAGGAAACAGAAAATGACTAGATTTATGTGCTGAGGTTTCAGACTTGATTATGATTACGGTGAAGCCGGACTAGCCTTCCTCCTATTAAGGACCTAGAGTTCCGAGACGTCGGACTAGTGTCTGTTGATAAAAGATTTTGAAAAATCTTTAGCGAGAGTTTAAAACTCAATTGATATTGAAGGTTTAATCAATATCTAAAAAGATGATTTGGCAGACGTGCTGTTGTTATCGAGTTACAGTTTTCACATAGGGTGGACTGATAAATTTGATGGTTACGGACCAAAGACATATTCTTGGGCTTCTGGATCTTTAGGGACATTCGGGCTCGAACTTCACGTAATGCTTGGGGCTTTGCAACCTCTTGTCGTGGAAATCGACTACCCTGCACGAATGTACTCATTAAGGGACTATCAAATATTATATAGGTGATACGCGAAATCCTAGAACAATTGGGGAAAGGACCCGGTGGAGAGGCCACCTAACGCGAAACAATTGTGTTATAGGAAATATCGCGGCCTATCATACTCGAGGAAGGGAAGTTAGGATCTCCGGAGATTGTGATTTGAGAAAGTGGATATTGAAGTGTTAAGACATAATTTATGAAAGTTTTTTTGATTTTAAATCTTTTGAGACATTTATAATTGTCATACTATGCATTTGTTATTAGTATACTGTTGATGTGGTTATGATGTTAAGTATATGACTGCTATGATAAAACTCATATATTGGTAACTCACCTTTGCAATATATTTGTGTGGTCTTGTGTTGTACTTTGGTACATGACTGCAGATGATGCTGAGGTGTTCTCTATCCCAAATCGGAGGGATTGATCTCGACTTTTAAAGAAGGTTGAGTAACTGGAATGACCATGGAGGTCTTTTCTAGTAAGAGTCTCATAGTACGACCAGCTTAGTCTATCGAGTCAAGTTTAGTTTTGGAGAAGTTTCATATTTATCTGTTTTATGGCTCGGAGAGTATTTCTTTTGGATGAAAATATAAATATGTCAACAAGTGTTTTTGTTTGGGATGTTGGAATTACAGAGGAGACTCTGTCGAAATTTTTGTAAAAATTCTAGATTTGTAATTAAGTATGTTTTTAAATAAATAGGCTTGTTGGAAAACTGTGATGTAATTATTATGATGATGTATGTATATATATATATATATATAGGTGATGGGTTTATGTATATGTCAAAAGTATTTTTTTTAAGAAACAGTTTTCAAACATGGATAAGTTGAAATTTATGTTCCGAAAGCAACCACCAGCCTTTATTTTTAGTTTTGTTTTCCGCAACGAGAGTTAATCATGTAATACCCAAGGGGGGTGTTACACTAACATACTATATGTGTGTTTGGATGAGCTTTTAACAAACGTGATTCTAGAAAGAATTGATTTTGTAGAATTGATTTTGGTTAAAAGTGAGTCAAAAGTAAAGTGATTTATGTTTGAATGTCCTCATAGAAAAAGTGGATTTTATCAATTCTTGTTGTTTAGATAGTTTGGATCAAAATTGCTTTTGGGTATGTATTTACCAAAATGGGTTTTCAACCCAAAACATAAATTCCATAACTGGTAGGTGAAAGCATTTATTGAAAGGTAATAGTGAAAAATTATTAGAGACAGCTATTCCAAGACAACAAATCTCACAATCAATTATAAAACCCAAAAGCAAAAGCTACGAATTGTAGCTTCTCCCAGAATCAATTTTGGAGATAAAATTGCTTCCACCAAAAGAAGGCCAAACATCTTCATATTGAGTCAAACCCAAGTTTGACTGTCCCAAACCCACGTCCAGGGCCTCCCACCGTATTCCCAAACACGCACTATATCAGAAGTAAAAGAGAAATGATATTTTGACACCAACTTTTGACACTACCAATCATGGTGAGTTTACAAAAGAAAATGATGAAAGAAGAGAGAGAAATAATGATCAAATATATGAGAAAAGTATAAAAGTAGGTGTTGGTGTTTGTTTTTGGTGTCAAAATAACACCACTCGAATTAAAAATAGGGATAGATTCATCTAAACAACATAAACAGAATAAAAAATTAAGATACCAAAACAGAACAAATTGTTGCATACAAAGCAGAAACAAACTTTTAAACCAAAGCAGTATCAAATGTACCAAAGCAAATCAGAAAAACCAGTTATTAATAAAGTTAGAAAAAGAGTGGGAAGTGTTAGTGGTAAGGGAAATCCCTAACAAAACAAGGATTGAATCTACCATTTTCCCTCTTTCTCCTCCCCTTACCTTACCTTATGCTTTGTTAGTTATAGTAGAAAATGGAAAGAGAGAAAAGGGGGAGAAAAGGCATTTCTCTCTTGTTTGGTGGAGAAGAGAAATAGGGAAGAGAGAACAAAAATGGTGAGACGCACCTCAAACTTTTCTCTCTCCTCAAGTGAGAAGAAAATGGAAAAGGGAGAGAGTGTTTCATATACAATGACTTTTGTGCCATTCTTTTTTGGCTCTCACTCAATTATTTAATAAATTTAAATAAATTGAATTAAACTAATCATTAATTTAATTTAATTAAATTGAAATTAATAAAATAAATTTAAACAAATAAATTTCATTAGTTAAAATAACTTAAATCAATTAATTTTTTTAAAATTATTTGATTATTTAAATTAACTTAATTAATGAAATTAAAATATTTGTATATTGATTTTTTAGCTAGGGGTATTTTTCTCTTTTAAAAAATAATTACATTTATCTCTTCTCACTTTCTAACCAACCAAACAAAGGGGAGAAAGAGAACACACTTCTTTCTCCCATATTTCTCTCCAATTACTCTATTTCTCATCCTTTCCTCTTTTTTCATACTTCCTCACCTCTTTCTCTCTTCTCATTTTCTTCTCACAATCAAACAAAGCATCATTGTGTTCCTTGAAGAGTAGAATCAGAGTTGATTTCCTTGGCTTGAGTATCTTAATAAGGAAAATAGGGAAAGAGAAAAAAAAATGTTCAGATAAAGTTAAGAAAATACAAGAAGGTGAAAGCAAAAGAAAGGAGAGAATGGGTAGAAAGCTGAAAAGAGAAGACTGAAAGAGTTAAAGAAGGAAAGTGACCCACTAAATCCGATAGAAAATGAAAGATTGCGATAGGATAGAAAATTATAATAAAGGATAATAAATGGTGACATCTAGGTTGAGGGAGCAATTAAATATTTATAACCTGAAGTAGGAGGTCACTTGATGATGAGAATGACCTATTATATATTACAGCTAAAATAGTTGACTTTTTTTAAAAAATATTATTTCAAATTTCATTTTTACCCTTCTTCGTCACCACCACCCGTCCACTACCACCACCCATTCCAATTCTGGTTGTTACACATTCATGCATCAATTTTTCTTGCCTACGTTTTCTCTCCCGCCTGAAATTTGGGCTTAGCATCAAACCTTCTTTCCCCTTCTTCCCTTCCAACCCAGGGAACTGCTTCTGTAGCTGAACCAAGGGTGCAACCTTTCTGAATAGTTGTTGTTGACAAGTCAAACTCTATTGGGTTCCATGGAATTAATTTCATTGGATCCTAATTCTACACTTCATAAGATTGTTCATAAATTTGTATCTTTTCCTGTAGAAATTGAAATACTTAATAACCTCCAGTGATGCCTTATCTCTTCTTCTTTTTTTATCATTGTGAGGTATGAAATCTTTTATTAGAACCTGAAATTTTGGTTAATCTTGCTCCTTCTACGCTGCCATGCGATATTTGACTAACAAAAATTGAGGGAGAGAGAATGATTCTCTAACACCTATTTGTTTCTTCGAAAGTTGATGAATTAGAAGGAAAGGTAACAAAAAAAAAAGCCAACTCATGCTTGATTTCATATTGGGTTTCTTTACATTTGATTGTGGAGTACGATAAGCAAACCAGGGAGAAGGAATTCAGGGAAACGGTGAGGGAGAGAACATTTGGAGGAAGAAGGGCAAAAACGTCATTTTCAAGAACCGAAAGATCAAGTCACCTTAAAGTCATCACAATCACTTACTTATTCAACCATTAAATCTAATGGGGTCATAAATGCTCCCTCACGGTGATGGACTTAGTTACTCCCTCACCCTAAAAGCCATCATAGTAAAGTGAGGAAGTAAAATTCACGGTGTGATTGAATATGAGAGTTTGAGAGGTAAGAGGTATTTATAGAAATTATGAGAGAGCTATTACGCCGTAGGTTGTGTTTGGTACAAGTTTTAAAAGAGTATTCCCGGGAATGTTTGCAAGGGAATAAAATTTTCCCATATTTGATACAAGTTTTAAAATTTTATTCTTCCACATAAAAGAATCTCGGGAATAAAATTAGCGAATGATAGTTATAAAATTGGGAAAACTCTATTCCCATATATGAATATGTGAAAGAAACATTCCTGAAAATGTCATTCTCAAAAAATGTAGTTTGCCTGAGAATAAAACTAGAGGCTGTCATTTTCAGTAGCCGGGGGAGCGACGACTCCCCCCAATTTTTATTTATTTATTATTTTATTGAGTATAAAATTTTTCAAGGCACCCATCACAAAAACCAATTATCCTTGTAGAGTTTTCATTGCACTTAAATATAAGACAAAGAAGGCTTGAGAGTTCCCCAGTTGTCAAAGAGAGCAATGGGAGAGAATGAAGACGTAAGTCAGAGAGAGATGAGAGATGCATTTGAGTCAAGACTTGCAATTATAAAGGAACAGGCACAATGGTGTAGACGAAGAGGAAGACGAAACGCTCCCTCCTCTATGACCTTTTTGTTTTTCTTTCTCTCTCTGATAAATTTCTATTGTTTTGTTTATCTCTCTCTAATAAATGTTGAAGTATGACCCTTCATTTGTTTCTCTCAAATAAATCTCCGATCCTTTTGCGATCCATCAATAATCAATATTGTTATTTTTTCTATTTTAATAATAACAAATTTTATTTAGAAATTTATCAATAAGTGTCTATTGTTCTTCTAGAGGGTTATGATTTTAATTTCAGCATTTAAAATAAGACATTCATTTGTGAATATTATTTTACTTATATTTATATATTTTATACTTCTATTAATTAAGGCCACATATAATATGAGTGGTATAGTTTTCTTAAGAAGAACAAATGATCAAGCATATAGAGTTGATGATTTTTTCTAGAGAAAAACTTTCAAACAAAGATGAAAATTATATAGCTTCAACATCTTCACTTCAAGAGCATTCTTCTAATGATCAATCAGTTTAATGGATGTGTAATACCCGACAATTTTTAATATTTTAAAACTATAAGTTTAATTGAAATTATGATCAATAATTCAAAATTCATTCTTTGTATAAGGTTCTACGTGATAATTTTTTTTAGTTATGAATATTTTTTTAATAATAAATTATGATATAGTTTAAAAATACTTTTGGACAATCTTCAGAAATTAATTTATGATTTTAGGACCTAAATATGTTAGAGCATATTTAACTCACCCTTTGTAATCAAATTAGTTTAATTTATGACATTAGTGCTTTACTGAGTTTATGGGCTTTACCCAACCTTAGGCCCAATGATAAGTTAAAAGAGGATGTCACCCACTTTCCCCTTCATTCATCTTCTTGTTGAAACCTTAGAGAGATAATTTAGAGTGAGAAAGTGAGAGAAAACTTGGACAAGGAGAAGTCATTGGAGAGCTAGAAGTTTGGTGTTCTTGCTCATCTTTTCTCATTTTCGTTTTGCTTCAAGACAACAAGTTCATGCTTGCTTTAAGGCGAGGGATTTGTGATTTATCTGGGTAAGTTTCGTGGGTTTTTTTTTAAGGATATAAAATGGGTTGGTAATGGTTGAAATAATGATGTTTGTGATTGTTTTGGGTGAATCTCTTTCATGAAAATCAATTGGAACATGTTTCGATTGAGTATTCTTTGATTTACATGTTATTGGTGCGTTGTTATACCTGTTTAGTTGAACCCTAGAAATTGGGGGTGAGGAAACTCCATTGTTAGAGCTTGAGGTTTAATGTTTTCTTTGGGGAATCTCAGTTTTGGTTTGAAATCCTGACATATATGTAATCAAAAAATTGTATCTAGAGCTGTAGATATCGGATAGTGATGAAATTGGTCCCGTTGGAAAGCTAACATTCATAGCTATATAGTGTATAAATTTCGTGATTTTTGAAGACCTGATATGTTCTCAGTTAAATTTTGAAAATAGGGCTAGGGCTGTCCCAAATGCACACCCTAACAACCTGCATTCAAAATATCATATCTTGATTTATAAAATTCAGATTGAGATGAAACTTATTGTGTTTTTAAAGCTGAAATATATAATTATATTATGGTAAAATTTTGTGATTTAAGGATACCTGATGAAATCCCAGTTTAATTTTGAAAATAGAGCATTGTACGTAGAATGTTGTCAAACATGTTTTATTTCAAAAATTTTATTTGAAGTTGTAGACCTTATTTTTAAGTGAAATTATTGTCATTTGAAAGTAGACATGTAAGTCTTGTAATGGTTAACATTTCATAATTTATGGACCTCTATAGCATTTTCGATTTTCGTTTGAAGCTGGTATAGGCTTGCTGGAAACTTTATATTTAGTCACGTGTTGGTGAATTTATGACTATGCTATGATATGTGGATAATATGGTAATTGTTACTCTAGTTTGTTTTGATAAGTTAAATTTGAATATGTGATTAAGAAATGCTAGTTAAGAATGTTGAAATTAGTATTTTGTTTTGATTGAGAAAATACTATATTAAATGCTTGAGAATTTATGAATTGGATGAGTATACATATAAGTAAATATAATGATGTAATGAGTATAAATGATGTTGCACAAGTATTGGAAATTTGACTTGAAAAGTATCGTGAATGGACTATATTGGTTTAAATGGTTGATTGGATGTTGTGATAGGAAACACTAGATTTAAAAAGATATAAATATTTATATGATTAGATGGTTTCTCTTCTTTTCTTTTTGTTTTCTTTCTTCTTCTTTTTTTCACCAAGTTTTGCTTGTATCATGTAGTAATGACCAGAATTTTGTAATAACATGATTCATTCACCTTATTTATTGCAATCTAGTGTTAGAATAGTTTTACCTTCTTTTATCATTTGGACTAAGTAATCCATTTTTACTCTATGGCTATATTACGCTTCGCTTTGCTTGTGAAATGTTTATCGGAATTGGTGTTAAACTTGATGATTTGGTTCAAAGGTTCATATAGTTTATTTGATTGTTTCTTATTGACGAAAGTGGTGTGCATTGATGCTACAATTGTTTATCAGTTATTATTTTCTCACAGTTGTTCTCCCTTAGTTGTTACTTGTCAGTTATAATGGTTGAAGAGAATATTGACGAATTCTGGATTGAACTTTAATTCAATGATCTTGATGGTTGTCTATGCATGTATGTTTGTGATTAAATATTGAAAGGAGTACTTGGTGGAATGAATTGTCAAATAATGTTTATGAATCTTTGGGTAGGCCAACCGGGGAGCGGAAGGGTCCGATATATAAATATCACCGTCGGGGATGAGGGGACCTCGTTAGATGTGCCGGGCTTTGACGAGGGATGTTGATGTTTCCCAGAGGGTGCGGTATCTCCGGGATACGAAATTAAAACCGTCAGGGTGGGGGACCTTGAGTTAACAACCCCAAGTGGACCTACAGACTCAATGTGTTAATATATGACAAGTATCCCCTTATGAGTGGGACACTAGTTATGGGGGGAAAAGTGAGAGAAAGTCATTCAACAAGTACTCTTCCAAGAGACAATATGTCCACCTTATGCTTTATTTGGTTATGACATTGTTGTATATGAATGGATATTGTGAAGTGTATTCTATAAAAGTTTATTCATTTATTTGATATAAAGCTTGTGTAATTGTGAAATTGTATCTTCGCACTTGACTTTGTGTGTTTGTATGTGTTTGGAGGAACTCCCTCACCGAGTCTGTGGACTCACCCCACGTTTAACATTTCAACTGCAGATCTCTGCGAAGCCGCCAGAAGCCTTAGATGCCATGTGGTTAGCTTAAGGGTTGTACCTGTAGTCTTTTTGGGTATTTATTTAAGAAGGACTTTGTAATTCCTTGTGTTCTTAGTTAATAAATCTGCAACATGTGCAGGTTCATATAGAAAATAAAAGTAAAAAATGTATATAATCCTAGGAACTAAAGGTAAATGGATAGAAAAAATACACAAATTCTTCTTGTTAGAGTTTGACTCCTAGATTTCATTGGTTGAAAGAAAACACACTTAAAAATTGGTTTGAAATGTGCAGGAAAAGAGGAAATTCAGTCCTAGGGCTTAGCCTTATTCCTAGCGCTCAGCTGGGACAGAAGGTATGACTTCCAATGCTCAGTCTCCAGAGTTAGGGCTCAGTCGAGACAGAAGCTGGAATTTCCAGCGCTCGGCGCCATAACCTCAGCGCCCAGCACTGGAAAGAAGACAGAAAGCAGCAGACTCAGTCCAAGCCTGGCACCCAGCGCCCTGATGTCAGCGCCCAGCACTGGCTCCGTTACGGACACTGTAAATTTCGTTTGCCAGTTATTTTACAGAACTTTTGGGGATCATTTTCTGGTGCGAGGTAGTTCCATTTGAGAGGTTTTCGAGATTCGTGGTTGTTCAAGATCTTTTGGAAAGAAGAATTGAAGACTCCATGGCTTCTCTATCTCAATCTTCATCCATTTCTTCCATTTTTCAGATTCATACCATGAGTTTCTAAATCTGTTAGGTTAGGATATGACGAACTCATTTGGATCTTGATGTAAGTTTGTTTCACCTTTGATTTCAATTCAAATTCGTTCTAGTAGGTAATCTCTTCTAGGCTTAATGCATTTCTTTGATTGACCATCTATGGAATTGATTATAAGTGTGAATGCATAATTGGAAAATTTGTGTTCATGCTAGATCTGAAGTAGATTACTATTGTGGTGTTGATTCTTAGTGCAATACCTTTCTATGAGTCTCATGCTTAATGTTTGTGCCAATCCTTGAATTACCTAAGGAATTAGGGTTCTTAATTGGTAACAAAAGGATATCCCCTAAGGAATTAGGGATAAACCTAAACTAGTGACTTAAAGGTTAATTCAATGAATTGAATTGAAGTTAGGGTTTAACAAGGTTGCATTAGGTGAAAAATTGAGAGATTCCGACTCCTAACTATCCTAAATACTTTGGTTTCACTCTATTTGTTCATTCTTTCATTTACTTGCTTGTGTGGTAAAGAAGAAAAACCTAATTCATTCATCTTTGTTTGTGACAACACTTTGGATAGAATTTTGGATAAAGAAAATTCATTTACTCTTTTGGAACTATGATTTGTATTGGTTCAAATATCACTTACTTAGATTACGTTGCTGCTTAATCTCAATCCTCGTGGGACGATACTCTACTCACACTATTATTACTTGTCGCGATTTGGTGCACTTGCCAAACCATCAACATTAGTAACTCTGATGTATTATATTCCTTATGTAAGAAATGAATATAATATTTTACTTTGAATGAGACGAATTTGTGTATGCTTATGAGGCTGCGAAGGGGAAAGGTGAAGCTTTCCCTTTCGACCGGTCATTGCTACGAAATTTGGGTCATGACAGGATGAGAAACATTTCAAGATTAAAAAAGTCATAGTTGATGAATTGGATATTAATTCTTTAAAACGTAACCTTGGGAAGCATCCCCAATCATTAATAATTTGAAGTCTTTAAAAGAATGAGAATGCTAATGATTGTCCTTAGGGCATCGGTTGAGGAATCAAAAGAGGTAGGTTTGTATGGAAATTTTGTATATTTATTGCATTGAAAATTTTTAAACTTATATTCTCAATACAAACTTTCCTTTTATTGATTGCTTAATCAATGCCCTTAGGACACTCATTTACAAGACCCTTAAAAGAAACAACCAAAACTTTTAGTTCTGATTTAATCATCGGTGATTTTAAGTCTTTAAAAGAACACATGACGGCACTTTAAATACAGGTATATTTTTTCTTTCATATATTTTGTTGTTATTACTTTGTATTAATATGTTATTTTGAAACTTTGATAAAATTATATGTGATTCTATAAATTTTAATTACATTATGTTAGTCACATGTGGCTCCCCTGAATATTTTAGTCAAGATCCGTCACTGAATAAAACATTCCAGGAATCAAACGCCACCTAAAGAGTTAAAGCTTCTCTCATACTAATATTCACACACTCACACAATAATTTCTATTTGGAACCCTTACTATTTTATGTCTCTATTTTTTTTATCATTATTTGACTCTTCATGGCATTTTCGTCACCACACTCTCGCACTGCATAATCTCCTTTGCACCATTTTCTCTATGTCTGCTATTCCCCTACGGTGCTAGCTACTAGATATTTAGGAAACGGGTATTTGTTTCTTGGTAACTTGGCAAGTATGAGTGTGTCTGTGAAAGATTATTTTCCCTGATTTCAGCTGTTTTTTAGCTTAAAAACTGTTTCATAGATAATCTATCATGTTTGACATTTTGCTTAAATTTATAAAAAAAGCTTTTTATAGGGAAAAAAGTTGTTTTATGCCATCTAATTTTTTCTAGCTTAAGATTGCTGTGATTTGATTATTTTTCATTCTCAAAACTCTCTTCCCTGTTTACCCCTACAAAATTAACTTCTAAACAAATATTATTAAATTATACAAATAACTTCATACTATTTTTTGTAATTTATTATATAAAAGTGATTTTTTTTACACCACCCAAACGAAATAGATTATCTTAAAATCGCTTTTCAGCAAACAGACCCAAACAAAAACAGATTCTGATTATAATCGATTATCACAATAATCGATTATACAAAAATTGATTATCAGCATAATCTTTTTTTTTTCATTTTTCCCAAACACATTTTATAAGTACTCTAAATTAATTTTGTAGGTACGTTTTAGGAATTAATAAATCATTTAGAATATTGCTTTTAACTCAGATAAATTCTTAGTACAGCTATTCAAACTTTTTGTTCACCATATAACAATAATTTACAAACATTTATTATTATCAACATGATAATTATAAATTTATTTTATATACATGGCTAGATGCACACATAAATCTAACAATACAAATTTTAACTTAAGATAGTTGTTACACATAAACTATAATGGTACCCGTATAAATATTATTTGTTAGTAACATGATAGCTTATTAAATTAGCATGTTTTTGTCAATAAATAAATAAATAGCATGTTATAAAAAAAGTAATCGTAACTTCCTAATTAAATTTTATTTATATAATTTTATATTTGTAAATACACGTAAAATCCCTCCGGTTCATAAAATGAAAACTAAAACTATCTAAATGGATGTGATGATGCTTCGTGGTCTTCAGGCATATGACTAGACTCGGAGGAACGTCTCATCTCTTGGTGACTCTAAGTCAACTGGTAGTAATTAAAAGAAATCATAAATTAGATAATAGCCACTAATTGAATGAGTTAACTATCAAAATTTAAAATCAATTATTTTACCTGATTTCCGTTAACATTCTGCATAAGGAAAGCATTATGTTCTTTCAAGACTTCATGCCTTGAGCACTACGACTTCGGCTTCCAGTTTTTCAATCTTCTCAGAGGAAGATATCGATCTCTCAAAGTGAGACCTAAAACCAGTGACCTAAGATGGTGTTACCCAAGTCACATTCCTTTGAAAATACAGGATGGTCCTTTCTAAAAACTTTCACAAAGGCATCATTCTCAGATGAACCATCATGAATTTCATTTTGCAATTGTTCCTACATATAATATTAAAGAGGTACACAATCATTTAAAGACCACCCATATAACAATGTATAACAATGAAATACAACTAACAAAAGTTTGATGATTAATAACTCGAAGGAAATCCAAAACTGGAAATGTACAAGTCAGCTAAAATGGTGGATCACTTTAATAATGTAGTACAAGGTTAAGGAAGCAATGCTTTGTACCAACAACAAATTAAAAAGGAAGCAAAACTGTTGTACATCAATCACCATCTTTATTGTGATCCATATACATATAAATGGTTGTTGGTGCACCTCACCTCCCCTCTGTTGCCAAGAAGCTAATTTCCTCTCAACCCGAATCAGCCTCTTATGAATACATATGTGACACCCTAAACTCGGGTCATCACATGGTTACCCGTTTGCGGAAATAAAACTTTATTTGCTTGTTACTTTCGGAAAATAATGTTTTCTCGACGTTCATATTTTCAAAATATGGTGATAATTTTTTTTTTCTTTTTAACCTCATAACAATAACAACTTAATCAAATTACATTCAGATACACAAAGTATATAAATCTTACAACTATACTGCCTCATATATTTTCATACCTAAATCATTATCAGTTTAGTTTATTCCCAAAACATCATATAACACAATAGGACCTAAGCTGGTCGCCACACTAAGACACTACACCCGACAGAGCAAAGACACAGCATGTCTCGAACTAGACGGCCTCCTTCTTCTTGTAGAGGTCATACCCCTTGTGCTACTCTGATATGTGTTGTAAGGGTGAGACACCAATATACGGATTTATCACCATAACTAAATGCGCAACACAAAAGAAGGCACATACACATATACATATTTATAACAACATACTCATTCATATTATATCACATCGTTTATCAATGGGTTTCACACCCCAAACATCAACGTTGAAAAACTATGCATGAACACTTCAAAACATCATCTAACATTCATACCTAATCTCATGAGATATCTCCAACATCGTAATGAGTTGATCAGACTCGATAGTTACAGGCACGCAGCCACAGACACTCAGTCACAACAGAACACCAGGCACGCAGCCAGAACAGAAAACCCAGGCACGCAGCCAGAACAGAACACCAGGCACGCAGCCAGAACAGAAAACTCAGGCACGCAGCCAGAACAGAACAGCAGGCATGCAGCCAGAACAGAAAACCCAGGCACGCAGCCAGAACAGAACACCAGGCACGCAGCCAGAACAGAAAACCCAGGCACGCAGCCAGAACAGAAAACCCAGGCACGCGGCCAGAACAGAATACCAGGCACGCAGCCAGAATACAGGCACGTCTGCCAATGCATGCAAAACACTTTTGTTTCATTCTTTTCTTTGTGTTCAATCTTTCTTTGTCGAAGCTCAAAATGGCTTACGACTCACATAGTTTTAAAACACTTTTAAAACTTTCATCACAACACAGGACCTCACTGTCCATAAAACTTTTATCAGAACATAGGACCTCACTGTCCATAATACTTTTATCAAAACATAGGACCTCACAGTCCGAGTGCTCAATCACGACACCTCTCGACCGGTGCACCAGTCTTAGGTTCGTGGCACTAGAAACATCTTCAATGTTTCAACATGGTATACCTCATGTATACAATATAGGCCCTCAAAGTCCAAATGACTGAGTCCATCACAACACAGAACATTAGTACCCCGACGTCTCGGTTACTAAGTTCCACACCACTTTTAACACTAAATCAGTTTTGCTTTCATAAATTTTTTTTTTCAAAATTGGAAATTCATTAATAAAATCTTTAAAAAATAAAAATTTCACAAAAGTGAGTCACTTGAGGTTTTAACTTCCTTAAAATATGTACTACTGTTTCAAAATACTTGCCTTCTAAGTTTTTCCAAATCTGTCATCACACTTTTCCAAATCATTCATCAATTATCACTTTAAAGCTTCTCAAGCCAAAACTTCACTTTTTCCAATGAAACAACTTTCTAAAATCATCATTAACTTCTTTTCAACAATTAATTTTATAAAATAACTTTGTATAATATTGCAAACTTTCTTACATAAAAATTAGAAGTACTTAAACATTTTCACAATTTCGCTCTCATTGTGACTCAAGTTACTTTTACACTAATAAATCATCAAAAATAATAACATTTATCAAAACTCGTTATTTTTCCAAAATAATATTTTCCACCACTATTATATTCCAACGTTTCCCATTAAACCTGGAATATAATTTACACAGATTATTAAAGCTTTTATCTGATTAATCGGTTGTGCACTGACCACAGTCAGGCTTCTCAAACAACACTCACAAGCAACATTCAACAACAAACCACCAGACAGATCATGCATCATAGCAATATACTATACAACTGCAGATAATTAAATAAATTAAAAGCAGATCAAACACCGATACACAGATAAACAACACAACGTAAACAACGAAAACAAATAACCACAACCACATATAAATCACACTACACACAAATAGTTATAGAGAAAAATCCCTCAGGTAAGCTCCCCTTACCTGTTGAAGACTCGAACTAAGGGTTTCAAATAATCTCCCGATTTGATCCGGTTTCCTCCGTCGGCTTTAGGTCAAACCAACTCAATCGATTCCTTCATAACGAATTGCAACCAAAATAAATCAAAATCAAACAACATACTTAAATCAATGGGGGTAGGGTTCGGCTTCACCCAATTTTCTAGGTTAGGAAACTTAAAATTTGATTAACTTAGGGATTAATGATCCATAAGTTACTTAAGCATGATTAATCACTTTAACCGTGATTATGAACTAAGAATCATGAACTAATCCCATCTAGTTATAAGAACTAGGGTTCGGTTTTCTCAAGATCAATAGGCTAGAAGTTTTAAAATTTCATCAACTCTTGGATTTAATCAACATACAAAGCTTAGAGTTGGATTCAAAGATTACAACAACTTTTGAATCACAAAATCATTAAGTGATCATACCTAGGGTTTCGGTTTTGATGAGATCAATAGGTTAAAGTTTGATTTTTGATCTTCTATATACTTGAATACAAGAACTATCAAGATATAATCATGAATCAAAGCATGAAATTGAAACAAAACCTAAGAACACAACTTTGACCTAGATTCGGCCATGCCCAGAAATTAGGGAAAGAAATTTCACATGATCTTGTGCTTCTAGATGATGAAAATAGAGATGATTATAAGATCATAGCAATTGGTTTCATGTCAAAAGGATTTTTCTAGAATTAGTTATGAATTTTTGAATCTAGCTCCATGAACTTTGAATAAATGAAGAACATATGAATCTTAGCCATGAATCTACAAAATTTGTGAAGAGAAATGATTCAAATGACAAGAGAATAAGTCTTTACCTCTTGATGATTCAAGGAAATCAATATTTGGATGATGTTCTTCACAAAATTTTCATGATGTTCTTGAGAAACTTAAGGAAGAAGATGAACATAGTTAGGGTTTAGAACAGTTTTAGTATTTTGGGTGGATCTCTCAACATACTTGTCCGTTTTGGATTATCTTTATGTATTTGGAAAGAAGAGAGAAATATGAAAAACTTTCATGTTGAAAGTTTTCCGAGATTCAAAATAGAAACTGGTCAGAATTGCCAATCAAAATCTGACGAATTATGAACTTTTTGGAGCAAAAGAACATGAAAATGGAAAAATGGCTTAAGGAAGAAGACAACCTATTTAAATGAAGAAGAAACCAAACTTAATGAAGAAGAAACCAATACTTGATGAAGAAGAAACCAATACTTTATGAAGAAGGATTGGGAGCCGTGGGTTTTGGGCAAGGGTGGGTCAACTTTTTTTTTCCAATGGCATTTGTTTGCAATTGTCATATAAAGACAAGGGCAAAATGGTCATTTCATAGGAAAATTTCACTTTGTCATAAATGTGCCACTATGGCCATTGTGACTCAGATAATCTCGTCATAAATACTCGGCAAGTCGGTCAAATCCATCATCTCTGCTACGTTGCCGACTCCTCGATTCATCTGGCGCAAGCTTTTCCTAGAGACATCTCGACTTATACGCCCGCCATAAATATAATCTTTTAATTTTTTTTTACCAAAATTTTCAAAATCTCCAATATCGTAGTAAATACGATAAAAACATTTTTCATCTCGTTCACGACTCAAAATTAGGTCTTCTGAGCAGTAAACTTTTACTGTCAGTGAAAACACAGAAAACGGTAGACCGGCTTCCGTCTGAATTTTCAACCAAAAACTTCCCCGTAAACTTATAAAAATAAGTATAACAAGGAAAGGACCTTGGTTTATCCAAAATCATTTTCTGTCTCGGATAAAAATATATATATTTATATATTTATTATCGATATTACGAAGCAGCGAAAATCGGGGTGTTACATTACTACCCCACTTAAAAAAATTCCGTCCTCGAAATTTCGCCACTCGAAACCAAACAGGATTTTGTAATCTCCTCTTTACCTTAAGATTTTACGTTGTCCTCCACATCACTTCTTTCCTCTTATTCTATATTCCATAACACAATTCATTCTTATGTTATTTCTATATATCCGTACTATCCTCAAAATTTCATCAGAGTCTACCACACTTGAAAAACAAAATCGAAACTTAATCACTTCTTTTATCAACATGGTTCTACCAGAAACATTATTCAAATCATCTAACTCTGAATATTATCACTAATACCAACAATATCTACACAGCACCACGTATCAACTCCCTACTCAAAATATTTAATCATAGTCTTAGTTTCTATTCATTATAATTCACCACTCCAATTTGATATTACCTAACACATCTCATCCTCAAAATAATCTCATTGCATATCTTAATGCAATTAAACCAAAAGGGATTATATAAAATAGAATTATCTAACTCTTAGCTTTCGAACTTTTCTAACAACTTAATTTTACTCAAGAACTTCTCTTTTCCGCTCTCGTTCATCCTAGGTAAAACTACCATAGACACCTTTCTATAATTCCTTACAATCACACGATTAAATCTCAGAGATGATCTTGTTATCATTATCCTAGCTCCTTTAGCAAACTCTACCTCGATCATAACAAAATCTACCGAAATCATCTTACTTACTGATCTTACTTCTGAAAATTCTCAGATTACTAATCACATCTACACCTCAATAAAAATCCATTCACCTCTTGTCATGCTTAGGTATTACACTTACTCTCAGCTAACCTTCTAAGGATCAATTCCTTTCTTCTTTATCCATCTAACTTAGGATGATAAGCTGAACATTAACTTCAACTTGGATCTTAACACTAGATGTAACTTTAGCCCAACACTCGAAGTAAGCCTTGCTCAGAATGATGTTGGAAAATTCTTTATCACGTTGGATCAGTCCTCTGATACACGCCTCTGTTGGTTTTTCCATTACATCGTGGACCTAAGCATGTAAAAAGATGTCGACTCCGTCAACCTACTCACAATAATCTGAAAAGAGATTTTCAAGACAAGAATTTTCTTGATTTTGCTTTCACAAGAAAGCATAAAGAATAATTTGACCAATCTGAAAGATACAAGTGTCCAATATGTAAAAGATTCTTCAATAGGTTCGTGAGTGTAAAAATGCATGGCCAATACATGTTTACAAACATGACTCTAATAAAGTTTCTTTCTTCACAAGAACTTTACTACACAATGATTTAAAAGAACAGCAGTCCGACAAAATTTAGACTGGATCACTTCCACCAAAAGTAAAAGTGAATCGATTAAGTCTCATCAAGAAACTTCTATCATCAAGAATTCACATCTGTCGCATAACTCAAGAAATACTCATAATACATTCCCAAAGAAGTATGAAAATATCCAGACTGTCAAAACCAAAGTCAGGATAGATTTTAAATCAAGGTCAGAAAAATGAATTTGGCCTGTACAAAATGTACCGCTATGATTGTCTAATACAACCATAGGAATTTGAAAAGCAATTTGTCCATAAGGAACAATTTTTCTGAATCCCGAGACCCTCATCTAAGGTTGAAGATTTAAATCTATTCGCCTTGGTTTCTCACAAGCACAATGGTCTTTTATGACACACTTAGTATGGTCATCCTGAATCGGCACGATTCCTGATGACTTGGTCAATCACTCAGACACACGAACAGTTAATCTTTCCTCATATGCTGAGTTTACAGTATAAAATCTTTAATAAGTCATAACTCCAATCTGGTGGTAACTTTTTCTCAAGTCGATCCTTGAATATAGAACAACTCCTTGTGAGGGATCTGTAACACTTGGTACATAAGTCTCTCATACTCCTCGTGACTCTTAGAGTAAACGAGAACATCATCAATGAAGATGATGACTAACTTATTGAGAAATGGACCAAAATTCCATTTCTTGAAGTCTAACCCAGCTAACTTTGTTGACGATATCCTACACAAAGCGATTGAGATCTGGCTAAATCTAGAAACTAGATCAATCAGGAACTCAACATCCGTCCGTCCGTACAAACTTGGGACATTCTCAGAAAATTTTCCCCAAAAACTTTCAATGATAGGTACCTTATTCAAATGTCTGATACCGTCCTAAGGGATAAACGAATGTATCAACATGAACATAAGTACCCTTTACTAAACATGAGTTCTCCCAAGGTCTCAACCCAACCGGAACCCACTAAACATACTTACTTGTGTGTCAACACACATTGTTTCAACCAAGAAACAATTCAAACAAGGTTCAACCAGAGATCACACAACAAAAACCTAACAGGCCTATTTCCCAACATTCCCGAAAGACTCGACCAGCTCTGATACCACTAATGTGACACCCTAAACTCGGGTCATCACATGGTTACTTGTTTGCGGAAATAAAACTTTATTTGCTGGTTACTTTCGAAAAATAATGTTTTCTCAACGTTCATATTTTCAAAATATGGTGATAAAATTTTTTTTTCTTTTTAACCTCATAACAATAACAACTTAATCAAATTACATTCAGATACACAAAGTATATAAATCTTACAACTATATTGCCTCATATATTTTCATACCTAAATCATTATCAGTTTAGTTTATTCCCAAAACATCATATAACACAATAGGACCTAAGCTGGTCGCCCACTGAGACACTACACCCGACAGAGAGCAAAGACAAAGATGTCTCGAACTAGACGGCCTCCTTCTTCTTGTAGAGGTCATACCCCTTGTGCTACTCTGATATGTGTTGTAAGGGTGAGACACCAATATACGGATTTATCACCATAACTAAATGCGCAACACAAAAGAAGGCACATACACATATACATATTTATAACAACATACTCATTCATATTATATCACAACGTTTATCAATGGGTTTCACACCCCAAACATCAACGTTGAAAAACTATGCATGAACACTTCAAAACAACATCTAACATTCATACCTAATCTCATGAGATATCTCCAACATCGTAATGAGTTGATCAGACTTCGATAGTTCTGAGCACGCGCCACCCGACACGCGATCCACGGACACTTCGGTCAAAAGCAGAACACCAGGCACGCGGCGAGCAGAAAACCAGGCACGCGGCGGAAGAGAAAACCCAGGCATGCAGCCAGAACAGAACACCAGGCACGCAGCCAAAACAGAAAACCCAAGCACGCAGCCAGAACAGAACACCAGGCACGCAGCCAGAATAGAAAACCCAGGCACGCAGCCAGAAAAGAACAGCAGGCACGCAGCCAGAACATAAAACCCAGGCACGCAGCGGAAGCGGAGAACACCAGGCACGCAGCGGCGAGCAGAAAACCCAGGCACGCGGCGGAGCAGAACACCAGGCACGCGGCGAGGCAGAAAACCCAGGCACGCGGCGGAGCAGAAAAACCAGGCATGCGGCGAGCGAGAAGAACACCAGGCATGCAGCCAGAATACAGGCACGTCTGCCAATGCATGCAAAACACTTTTGTTTCATTCTTTTCTTTGTGTTCAATCTTTCTTTGCCGAAGCTCAAAATGGCTTACGACTCACATAGTTTTAAAACACTTTTAAAACTTTCATCACAACACAGGACCTCACTATCCATAAAACTTTATTCAAAACATAGGACCTCACTGTCCATAATACTTTTATCAAAACATAGGACCTCACAGTCCGAGTGCTCAATCACGACACCTCTCGACCGGTGCACCAGTCTTAGGTTCGTGGCACTAGAAACATCTTCAATGTTTCAACATGGTATACCTCATGTATACAATATAGGCCCTCAAAGTCCAAATGACTGAGTCCATCACAACACAAAACATTAGTACCCCGACGTCTCGGTTACTAAGTTCCGCACCACTTTTAACACTAAATCAGTTTTGCTTTCATAAATTTTTTTTTTCAAAATTGGAAATTCATTAATAAAATCTTTAAAAAATCAAACTTTCACAAAAGTGAGTCACTTGAGGTTTTAACTTCCTTAAAATATGTACTACTGTTTCAAAATACTTGCCTTCTGCGTTTTTCCAAATCTGTCATCACACTTTTCCAAATCATTCATCAATTATCACTTTAAAGCTTCTCAAGCCAAAACTTAACTTTTTCCACTGAAACAACTTTCTAAAATCATCATTAACTTCTTTTCAACAATTAATTTTATAAAATAACTTTGTATAATATTGCAAACTTTCTTACATAAAAATTATAAGTACTTAAACATTTTCACAATTTCGCTCTCATTGTGACTCAAGTTACTTTTACACTAATAAGTCATCAAAAATAATAACATTTATCAAAACTCGTTATTTTTCAAAAATCATATTTTCCACCACTATTATATTCCAACGTTTCACATAAAACCTGGAATATAATTTACACAGCTTGTTAAAGCTTTTATCTGATTAATCGGTTGTGCACTGACCACAGTCAGGCTTCTCAAACAACACTCACAAGCAACATTCAACAACAAACCACCAGACAGATCATGCATCATAGCAATATACTATACAACTGCAGATAATTAAATAAATTAAAAGCAGATCAAACACCGATACACAGATAAACAACACAACGTAAACAACGAAAACAAATAACCACAACCACATATAAATCACACTACACACAAATAGTTATAGAGAAAAATCCCTCAGGTAAGCTCCCCTTACCTGTTGAAGACTCGAACTAAGGGTTTCAAATAATCTCCCGATTTGATCCGGTTTCCTCTGTCGGCTTTAGGTCAAACCAACTCGATCGATTCCTTCATAACGAATTGCAACCAAAATAAATCAAAATCAAACAACATACTTAAATCAATGGGGGTAGGGTTCGGCTTCACCTAATTTTCTAGGTTAGGAAACTTAAAATTTGATTAACTTAGGGATTAATGATCCATAAGTTACTTAAGCATGATTAATCACTTTAACCATGATTATGAACTAAGAATCATGAACTAAACCCATCTAGTTATAAGAACTAGGGTTCGGTTTTCTCAATATCAATAGGCTAGAAGTTTTAAAATTTCATCAACTCTTGGATTTAATCAACATACAAAGCTTAGAGTTGGATTCAAAGATTACAACAACTTTTGAATCACAAAATCATTAAGTGATCATACCTAGGGTTTCGGTTTTGATGAGATCAATAGGTTAAAGTTTGATTTTTGATCTTCTATATACTTGAATACAAGAACTATCAAGATATAATCATGAATCAAAGCATGAAATTGAAACAAAACCTAAGAACACAACTTTGACCTAGATTCGGCCATGCCCAGAAATTAGGGAAAGAAATTTCACATGATCTTGTGCTTATAGATGATGAAAATAGAGATGATTATAAGATCATAGCAATTGGTTTCATGCCAAAAGGATTTTTCTAGAATTAGTTTTGAATTTTTGAATCTAGCTCCATGAACTTTGAATAAATGAAGAACATATGAATCTTAGCCATGAATCTACAAAAGTTGTGAAGAGAAATGATTCAAATGACAAGAGAATAAGTCTTTAACTCTTGATGATTCAAGGAAATCAATATTTGGATGATGTTCTTCACAAATTTTTCATGATGTTCTTGAGAAACTTAAGGAAGAAGATGAACATAGTTAGGGTTTAGAACAGTTTTAGTATTTTGGGTGGATCTCTCAACATACTTGTCCATTTTGGATGATCTGTATGTCGTTGGAAAGAAGAGAGAAAGATGAACAACTTTCGTGTTGAAAGTTTTTCGAGATTCAAAATAGAAACTGGTCAGAATTGCCAATCAAAATCTGACGAATTATGAACTTTTTGGAGCAAAAGAACATGAAAATGGAAAAATGGCTTAAGGAAGAAGACAACCTATTTAAATGAAGAAGAAACCAAACTTGATGAAGAAGAAACCAATACTTGATGAAGAAGAAACCAATACTTTATGAAGAAGGATTGGGAGCCGTGGGTTTTGGGCAAGGGTGGGTCAACTTTTTTTTTTCCAATGGCATTTGTTTGCAATTGTCATATAAAGACAAGGGCAAAATGGTCATTTCATAGGAAAATTTCACTTTGTCATAAATGTGCCATTATGGCCATTATGACTCAGATAATCTCGTCATAAATACTCGGCAAGTCGGTCAAATCCATCATCTCTGCTACGTTGCCGACTCCTCGATTCATATGGCGCAAGCTTTTCCTAGAGACATCTCGACTTATACGCCCGCCACAAATATAATCTTTTAATTTTTTTTTACCAAAATTTTCAAAATCTCCAGTATCGTAGTAAATACGATAAAAACATTTTTCATCTCGTTCACGACTCAAAATTAGGTCTTCTGAGCAGTAAACTTTTACTGTCAGTGAAAACACAGAAAACGGTAGACCGGCTTCCATCTGAATTTTCAACCAAAAACTTCCCCGTAACCTTATAAAAATAAGTATAACAAGGAAATGACCTTGGTTTATCCAAAATCATTTTCTCTGTCTCGGATAAATATATATATATATATTTATATATTTATTACCGATATTATGAAGCAGCGAAAATCGGGGTGTTACAACATACATCAATACCTAGAAAATCTGACAGTGTCTAGGCTTGACTCTACAGTACTCTAAGATGTATTATTACACACACTACACAACTGAGACACCGGAACCATTATTATAAAAGCAATTTTCAATCATGGATGAGATGAGAGACTGACTTTACAAAGAAGAATCAACGACTTTGATACCCTTAACAACCGATTACAATTCAATTGTAGCCAATCAAATTTGACTCCTATGTGAACACTAAGTGCTGAAAATTCCAACAAACAAACAAGCAAATAATAAGCATAGTAACAAAGCCACCATAAACCTATTTCTTGCAAGCCAACAAATTAACCAAATATACAAATAGCAATAATATACTAATGACAATAAAAAGTTACAAATAATACATTGTACTTACATTTTTTCCTAGTGATGTGATCAAGACATAGATCACTAACATTTTAGGATCTTTCTTTGAATTCAATTGCTAAAAATTCAAGATCAAACGCAAACAAGAACAATTTATATGAAGCTTGATCTTCAAGTGAATAATCAAGAGAAACAAAAAGAGTACGTAGGAGAGAATAACAATTGATATATGAACTAGAAAGTAAATTGCAAGAAGTAAATGACATGAATTAAAGAGCAAGAATTAAAGAACAAAATAGAAAATGGAAAGGGTAGAGAAGAAGGAGAATGGCGCCACAAAGTCATTCTTCTTGGAGAAGAAGATTGAAATTGATAAGCCAAGGAAGATTCACCACTTGAATATGGAAATTCAAGATAAGAATCAATGGTTCAACTCATGAACCAAGAAGAGGAGACTCTCAACTCTCTCTAGCAATCTCAAGTGTGAGAAAACTCAATTGTATTCAAACTTGAAAAATGATTTACATGAAGCCTATTTATAGGCTCATCCTACTTAAGGTGCAAGCTAGACTAACTTGAAGTGCAAGCTAGACTAACTTGAAGTGCAAGCTACTCTAACTTAAGATGCAAGCTAGTCTTACATGAGGTGTAAGCTACTATAAGTCCTAATGGGCTTAGAACACTCTTAAGCCCAATTACAAGCATAACTAAATCAAAACCCGTATAGAATTTCGTGCTAAACTTGTAGCCCACTTTAAGTCATGATAGACACCGAATCAGGTCTTGAGTCAAAAATAAGATTTGTGGTTAATCTTCTAAGCTTTCCAACGCATCCAAGATCACTTCAATCGGAAATCTAGAACTCAAGAAATAGCCAAAATTGTGAAGTAGGTTTGATTTGGATTTGCTTCAAAGTTGACTTGCCCCAATTGGCCCGTTAAGGTTGTGCTTCCTAGGATCACATCATCCCCTCCTTTTTGAAGAAAAATCGTCCCGAATTTTAATCCTACATTAAAGACAATATGTTTAGGTTTATTCTTTTATAAAGATTCTAAAAAAAAGTTTTGGGGGAAGGAAACACCCTTATTTGGGAAGGTAACTCCCTTATTATCGTTGTAATTCTCAACTCATCCTCCCGAGTCAAAAACCACCCTTTTGAAAACAAGTTTTGTGAACAACCCTTTCAAATATTTTTCACAAGGTGTAATCCCTTGAAGGTTGGTTGGTAATGCTTGTCCATTATTGAGAGAAACATTTGGAAAGATAATTAATATGTGTCTTAGTTCTCTCAATGAATGAGAACCTTGATGGATGTGCATTAGTTGCTTTTGAATTTGCAAAATAGATTCAATGCACATAGTTAAGGTAGAAGTATTAGTAGGCAAGCAAACATCATTAAGTTGAATATTATTAATTGGTTGCCCTCCTAAGAAAACTTATTTTACCTTACTTTTAACCTTATCAATATGCACATTTTTAGCACTTAAAACATAGTCCAAACATTCCACTTTGGTAGTGCAAAAAGTGTATTTTTCAAGATTAACAAAAGGTTTTTCTTTCTTAAGTAATAACAAAACACATTTTAAATGTTCAAGAAGATTTACTTGTGTTTTGCTATGTACCAAGATAGCATCATTGTAGATTACTAGAAGCCTTTGAATTTATTTAGTTTCTTGAGGAGTGACTTGAAGTTTATCCAAAAGAAACTCAAAGGTAGTAGGTAAAGAAAAAGATGGAAGAGACTTGTTACCAAAAATGTTGGAGTAAAGTAAATACAATGGATGATTTTCCAAAAGTATTTTCTTTACTTATTTTTCTTTTAAAACTATGCAGTCTTTGCCATCTTGTTCTTTAACCTTTTGATTATCGCAAAAGTTTTGCTCACTTGTGCCAATTGCCTTTTCCATATTATTTTTTGGCACATTCTTTTCTTTTGCATTTATTTCTTTTTCTTCTTTTTCACTCTTGGCTTTTCTCTCAAGCTCCTTTTTCTCTCTCATTTTTGTTTGAGCCTCACCAATTTCTTTAGTAGAAAGGGGTACAAGATTAATCTTTTTGTTGTGGTACATGGAAGGAAAAGAATAAATGGTAGAAGTGGAAGGTTTAGAGTTAGGAAATGTGGCCTTTGATCCACTTTTACCAACAACTCCAAATTGTTTTGATGAGTCACCCTCCTTGAAGGAGTTCTTTCTCTTCACTTGTGCTTCAACCTTGAGTGCATGTTGTAGGTCTCTAGTGTAGCTTGAAGGCACATATCTTTTTCTCAAAACCCTCTTTATTTCTCTCCAAGTACTAATTGGTTCCTCATCATACATTCTTCTCTCTTTACACAATTGATCCCACCAAATTAAAGCATAATCATGAAATCCTAGACTAGTTACCTTTACTTTCTTTTCTTCACTATAGTAGTAGCAAGAGAATATGTGCTCCAATTTGGTCTCTCATTCCAAGTAAGCATCGGGATCACTCTTCCCATGGAACCTAGGGATCTTCACCTTGACATTATGTAACTTGTCATTCTTCTCATTCCTACTTCCTCTATGTTCATGTCTAGGTCTCCAACTATCAAATCTAGGTCTATGTTCATTTTCTTCCAAATTGGATGAGCCTATATATGACTTGTCATGCCTTGATCCTTTTTTGTTCTCAAGTACTTCTAATATTTCAAACACTCTTTCTAAGTTCCTTGTCATTCTATCCGACTTCCTATTCAAGTTCCTTATTCTTGGTGATGATGGAGGAGAATCCTCATTGTCTTCTTCATGTAGTGAAGTCATGGTGCACTTACAATTTGAGAAATTACATACAAATTCAAGAGAATTGAAAAGTACACAAATCAAATGAAGATTACACCAATAAGAACAATTACACCACCAAAAATCAAAAGAATTAAGTACAATCCAACAAGGAACAATTACACTTAAAGTACAAGTGAAAGAAAAGAATTACAAGTCAAAAATGAATATTACAAGGGCCTCACCACTCACTCACCATTCACTCAAAGATTGCCACTCGTGTATATCACTCAATGTAGACTTTTACAAGATGATTTTCTCTCTTGTCTCTTTCCACTCAAGAGTTTCCTCCTCGAGGGATCTACAAGTTGAAACAAGATCTCAACAATTAATCTCCATTAAACAAATGACAAATCAACCAATAGACAATCAATTCAAAGAGGTCGTGAATTTTGAAAACAACTAATACAAAACTAACGGAGTTTAGAAGACAAGCAAGAAAAGGTTCAAGAAGAATTGCACACTCAAATTGATGTGAAGAAGACAAGTTGAAAGAGTTCAATAAAGTGTAATTCAAATTTAATCAAAGTGTAGTTGAACAAGTAATGATCAATGTGAAATGTGCTACACCAATTTGTGAAGGATCTATACAAATACAAGCATGTGAAGTGGTGGCAAGTCTTTTACCTTTTACTGGAATTTTCTTGAATTCGCACTTTGCCCAAAACTGTATATTTACGGTTTTGGCCCACTTTTTATTTTTACACTAGTTTTTTTTTTAATTTCAGTCACTTGACTTTTTCTAATTACAATTTCATAGCAATTACACTTAGTTTTCGAATTTACAAAAAGATCCTTCAATCATGAACAAATTTAGACATAATTGGTGTAATACTTGGAAATATGAACAATTCAAATAGTGTAAAATAATTTCCAAGTGAATGACCACAAATCAAATAATTAGAGACCTATATCTTTCATTCAAGTGGATGATAAACACATCATTGAAGCACTTTTGATTAAAATTTGAATCAATCTTACTAATGTGAATTGAAATTTGTATTTTCAGTTTGTTCAAATTCACAAAGTAAGGCAAATAGATCAATGCTTGAATTTTCAAGAAGCAACCAAAATCACATATGATGGAAGAGCACATGGAATAGTTGGCGCCTAAAATGGAGTGAAAATGTGGAGGGAAGAAAACTTTTCACCAAAAATTCAAGCAAGATCAATTCAAACACATTTCAAATTCTAGATCCATGACCACAATTGGATTCAAATTACTGTTCATCATCCAATTAATGTGGTAAATGGCGCCACTACTAATGAATTTTTCATTATAAATTTGGCTCCCAATCAAAGATCATCATAGAATTTGAAAAAAAAATTTGATCAAAACTTCAAAACAATTGAAGATCAAAGATCTAGCTCTAGATACCACTTGATGTGATCAAGACATAGTGTAACACCCCGATTTTCGCTGCTTCGTAATATCGGTAATAAATATATAAAAATATATATTTTTATTCGAGACTTGAAAAATTATTTTGGATAAACCAAGGTCATTTCCATGTTATACTTATTTTTATAAGTTACGGGGAAGTTTGTGGGTTGAAAATTCAGACGAAAACCGGTCTGCCGTTTTCTGTGTTTTCACTGACAGTAAAAGTTTACTGCTCAGAAAACCTAATTTTAATTCGTGAACGAAAGACTTAAGATTTTTATTTTATTTCCTACCATTCTATATTTTTAGATTTATTTCAGAAAATAAAATAAAATAATTTACGTTTTACGGGCGGAATACGTAATCGGGTAGACGGCAGAGTAGATTTCGGAGTTTCTAAGAGCCGATAAAGATTTT
This sequence comes from Sophora flavescens, assembly GCA_030762895.1. Classification (NCBI taxonomy): domain Eukaryota; kingdom Viridiplantae; phylum Streptophyta; class Magnoliopsida; order Fabales; family Fabaceae; genus Sophora; species Sophora flavescens. The sequence continues at coordinate 159,712,681 of CM061064.1, read as the reverse complement.
ATCTTAGGATTTTGAGATGATTCAAGAGAATGAATCATATTTTTAAGTCTAGAAGGTTCTACAGGGTTAAAGTAAAAATTTATGAATTTTACGCTTAAGTCCCTGAACTTTCTGTAAATTACCCTTTTGTCCCTGAGTTAGTTTCTAAGTTTTTTTCAAGTGAATTGGGCCAAAATTCTTGTTTCCAATCTCTTAATGGACGTGTCTATGAAGCCCAAAATTTCTTGTTCATGGATTAATTCCATAAAGCCTATTTGAAACTATACAAGTTTCCTATATCATCATAAGCCTAAAATCTTTTTGGTGGGCCCCACAAAGATGAATTCAAGCCCAAATTCCCTAGGCCCATGCACAAGCCCAATATGGAGTGAAGGTTGCCCTCATCTTGGATGAGCAAAGAACATTCTAGAATTTTCTACTACATTCCACACCATTCTACATTCTTCCACATTATTTTACTATTTTCTCAAATCTTCTTCAACAAGCTAGGTTTTCATAAGATATTTATGACAAAAATCAGCCAAAGTTAGTCAAGATAAGACCACATTAAATGTGGCAAATGGTCATCATGACAATTTATTAGCAATTTGCAAAATAGTCCTTATACTTTTGGAATCTTTGCAAAATGGTCCCTATGAGTTATTTGCACTTTAATCCTTTGAAAAGCCACCTCCTTTCTACTTGGTCCTCAAAAGTGGCGCATCCCACATGCCTATAAATACCTTCTCTCACTTTTCACTTAGTTTCTATTGTCATTTGTTTAAAAACCCTAAAGTTATAAGTCTTCTAGTGTTAGATTTGTCAAGAAAGTTCTTGGATCTTCACTTGTTTTTGATCTCCAAGAGGTGAATCCTATTCTTCTTCTCTAATCATGTCTATGTTCTTCAATCAATTTCTTGATTCAAAGTTTATTTCATACTTGTTCATCACTTTTAAGTTTCTAGATCTAGAACTTTGAAAATTCATAACTAATTCTATAAAAATCCTTTTGACATGAAACCAATTGCTATAATCTTATAATCATCTCTATTTTCATCATCTAGAAGCATAAGATCATGAGAAATTTCTTTCCCTAATTTCTGGACTTGGCCGAACCTAGGTCAATATCATGTTCATAGGTTTTGTTTCATTTTCATGTCTTGATTCATGATTCAATCTTCTAGTATCTTGATAGTTCTTGTATTTAAGTATATATAAGATAAAAAATCAAACTCTAACCTATTTGTTTCATAAAGGCTGAAACCCTAGTTCTTGGAACTAGATGAGTTTTGTTCAAAGTTTCCATTAATGATCTTAGTAATCAAGCTATTAGTATGTATGCTTAATAAATCCAAGTTGGTTTATTAAATTAAGAACCCTAGCCCTATGAACATGTTGAGGCCGAATCTTGGTATAGAAGAGTTAGGAAGTTTTGAGTTTGAAACTTAGTTGTTTAGTCACTAATCTATGATTTAGGTTAATTAAGGACCATTAATCTATGACTTGATCATGATTAACAATTTTAAGGATTTTGAACCCTAAAAGTCAGCCCTTGGCCGAAACCTAACCCTTATGAACTAAGTATGTTGTGGGTTGATTTGATTTATTTTGGTTGCAATTCGTTTGAAGGAAACAACCAAGTTAACTGATTTAAGCCGACGCAGGAAACCGGATCAAATCTGGAGATTGTTTGAAAACGTTAGTTTGAGTCTTCAAGAGGTAAGGGGAGCTTACCTGAGGGATTTTCTCAATAACTATTTGTTTTTAGTGTGGCTTATGTGATTTATATGTGGTTTGTGATTAATTGTTTATGTTGTTTACGATGTGTTGTTGACCGCGCTGTCGCCACGCGCCAAAAAGAACGAGCGTTTACAAAATAATGTAGTATAGAGCGACAACTCGGATCGTCTCTCAAGGACTCTTTAGTTGTTGTTATTATTAACAGAAAATTAGTAAAAGTTAGAAATGGGGGTTTTGAGATTAAAATTAAATAAAGGAAACAAAATAAAAACAGAGTAAGAAAAGAGATTAACAAATAAACTAAAGACGATTAACCTACTGTTCTTGGTTTCCCACTATCATTGGTTCAAATAAATCCAAGCCCTAAGCAGATTCTAATCCCCTTTCAGTTGTAGCAACAATTAACAAACGGAATCGCTACTACGGATACATATTCCTATTCCCGAATTAAACAAACGGGGTTAAGCCCTCATGAACTAAACGAACATGAATGAACACACGCGAATTAAACAAACGCGATTAAGTATAGGAACATAGCATCACTGAAATGAATCAACACTACACTACACATTCCTGAATTAAACAAACAGAAATGCATAACATAGTATTGAAAAGAGAAAAGGAATTGAAAACAGGAAATACAAGAACCTCAAGTGTAATTAAAACCAATCCCAGTAGATTAATCTAGGAGACTAGTTCTCCATTACAGACTTAAACACAAAAGAAAAGAAAGGAAAATAAACTACTACTACTGACTACCAAAGACTAGCCAAAACTGGCTAACTCTCTGACTAACCTCTCTATGACTAACTATGACTAACTATTTATATATATTCTCTCAATATCTGAATGCTCCTTTAGTTGTCTTCAACCTCTGCCTCTTAGCTTTCCAAAACCACTCAATTTGCTTAATTATGAGTTAAGATGAGGGAGTTATGTCCACATTCAACTCATAGGGCAGCTGAAACGTCTCTGACTTCACATGGATTAAAGCCCTTCAAAACGGCTCTTTTTGGAATAATGGTCTTCATGAGAGTTAAAGCTCTTTGTTTTATCTTTCATTTGCCACCGGTTTCAGTTCAAACCGACATCTACAGCCCAAGTTATGGCCCAATCTTCATGACCAGTTCAGGTTCCAGTGACAGCAATTATGTTCTGACTTCCAGACTCGCGAGGCGAATGGATGCTCGCGAGGCGAACGCTTCAACTTCAAAACTGCCACGGCCGTGATCTTCAACACGGGCAAAGCCGTGATCGTCTCTGACTTTTCAGGCTTGCGTGACTCGCGGGGCGAGAGATCCTTCGCGGGGCGAGTGGCTCCAGATTTATTTTATTTTATTTACCTGAAACCAGAAAATAGAATAAGTGTTTTATTTAATTCTAAAACAACTAAATTAACATAAAAACAATTTACAGACTCAAAATACTACTTAGGAACAATCAAGTCTAATTTGGGTAAAAATGGTATAAAATAAGCACAAAGCCAAGGTCTTGACTAGTTATAAAACCAGTCAAACAGAGGCTCATCAAAATACCCCAAACTTAAACTTTGCTTGTCCCCAAGCAAACTACACTCAAAAACTTAAAAAGACTCAAGACCTGGCAAGCTTAAGAATTCAATCAACTTTCCATAGATGTCAAGCAATTTTTCAAAAGAATTTTTCTTTCAATGTTCCCCCCTTTTAAACAAAGTAATCCCCACAATCATTTATTCTAAACAATTGAGAATTTCATTACTCAAACAATCATCAATCTAAGCAGGGGGTCTAAGTTACACACAAGAGGGAGATCACCAAATTCAAACAACTGCCTTCCTCACAAGGGAAATTTGTGTTTCACTCAATCGCTCAATTTTTGTCAGGCTAACAACATTCACTCAATTTCACTTTTAAGAGCACTTCCCATAAATTTGATTTTCATCTCTAAATGATTCCCACTGAAAACATGCAAGCAACATCAAGAGGTCTTTTATGGGTTGTAATGGGGCCTGGCTAAGGGTAGGATATACAAAGGAACTAGGCTGAAGACCCTAGGAACTAAGAGAGCATGAACATTATTTACACTTTGAAATTCACTCAAGTTCCTTTCTTAATTTTTTCTTTATGCCTTGGGTGACTACAACCTTTTTATTTCTAATACTTTTTTTTTTTTTTACATTTTTACAAATTTTTTTTCTTTTCTATTTTTTTTTTATATAATTTTTTTTTTCACTTCTTTTTTTTTTCACAAATTTTTTTTATGTTATTGTTTTTTTTCTTTTTCCCAATCCCAAACAACACATTGCACCGGGTAGCCACCCCAAACTTTGGTTTCTTGCACCCATTCTAAGATTACATGCTCTCCTAATCCTAAGATCGGGTTAACATGGTTTTCCAGATTTTTGGGCTTATAACATTAGGTTATCAAGAATTAGTAGGCTAATAGGCTCAATGGGCTAACTAGGGAACATGCATTAGGAATTGGTTATTTTAGGCCAAGTAGCTATTTACAAAGAAAATGCCTAAATCATTTGAAGCAAACACATAATCATGCAAACCAAAAAGAGATTCAAGCAAATTCAGGGAAGTGCAACTTAAAAAGATTTTCACACAGTTTAAAACATGTTGGAGGCTCAAAACCTCACCTGGGCATTTTTGCAAATTATTTGAACAGAGATACTATCCCTAGTGTGTGCTTCCTATCACCCCAAACTTATCATAAATCATGCCATCATAATAAAAATCTCAAAGTTCAGTTTTCAATCACATGGGGATCAAAATTCAAATTTTCAAATTTTTGAAGTCCTAGGGGGGAAACAGTCAACAATTAACATGCAATCCATCTATGCAAAAATTAATCAAATCCAATAAACTTGCCAATACTAGACTTAACACAACTCCTGAGCTTCTCAAATTATTCAGGAGCTTTATTGGAAACAAAACAGAAATAAAGCAAAGAAAGAAAAAAAAAATTAAAAGAGCAAGGTAAAGAAAAACTCATTGAGGGGCGGTTCCACCGGGATCCCATTGCTTGTAGCATAAGTCCCACATGGTAGCCAAAGGGTGGTAGTTCATTCCATGCTTCCCTAACTTGCAACCTTTATACGGAAGTGGGTGCTTGACAATCATAGTAACCTCGCCCAGTGCGGCGGACTTTTCACTTCCTCTGGGGTCACAGATGACCTCCTTTTCAACAAAATCTCCCCAATAGAAGTGGGGCTCAACCTCTTGGACCGGCCATGGTGCAAGATCCAAGGGTGCAAAATCCATCACTGGTTCCTCAGGGGGAAATGGTAAACAGTTAGAAATGGTTAACGGTGCTGCTTCATTCTCATTATCATCCTGCAAAATAGAGTCAAGAAACCCAGCACAAACAGCACACGGGTTAGTGTCAGTACAGTTAGTACATGTAGTAAAAGAAACTAAGTTAGTAAAGATATGATTGTCTGGACTTTCTGCACACGGTTCATCCACCCCATCACTCTCAACACCTGCATTTGATTCCACAGGTTCTTCATTATCCTCAAGCTTTTTGCCTTGATTGTCAGGATGGAATGTATAAGCTCGAGGCCAATAAGTAGCATTTGTCAGAATGGGGCATGCCTCATACAGGTTCTCAGGAGAGCCGCACATGCCACAAAAGCGTGTCTCGCTGAAACAATTGCTTCAAATAAGTGAGCTTATCAAGAAGATCCATAACTGAGACAAATTCGGTAAATTTTTTTTTATTTTTTTATTTTCGCTAATAACAACAAACCGTAGTCCCCCGACAGCGGCGCCAATTTTTGACCGCGCTGCCGCCACGCGCCAAAAAAGAACGAGCGTTTACAAAATAATGTAGTATAGAGCGACAACTCGGATCGTCTCTCAAGGACTCTTTAGTTGTTGTTATTATTAATGTAAAATTAGTAAAAGTTAGAAATGGGGGTTTTGAGATTAAAATTAAATAAAGGAAACAAAATAAAAACAGAGTAAGAAAAGAGATTAACAAATAAACTAAAGACGATTAACCTACTGTTCTTGGTTTCCCACTATCATTGGTTCAAATAAATCCAAGCCCTAAGCAGATTCTAATCCCCTTTCAGTTGTAGCAACAATTAACAAACGGAATCGCTACTACGGATACATATTCCTATTCCCGAATTAAACAAACGGGGTTAAGCCCTCATGAACTAAACGAACATGAATGAACACACGCGAATTAAACAAACGCGATTAAGTATAGGAACATAGCATCACTGAAATGAATCAACACTACACTACACATTCCTGAATTAAACAAAAGAAATGCATAACATAGTATTGAAAAGAGAAAAGGAATTGAAAACAGGAAATACAAGAACCTCAAGTGTAATTAAAACCAATCCCAGTAGATTAATCTAGGAGACTAGTTCTCCATTACAGACTTAAACACAAAAGAAAAGAAAGGAAAATAAACTACTACTACTGACTACCAAAGACTAGCCAAAACTGGCTAACTCTCTGACTAACCTCTCTATGACTAACTATGACTAACTATTTATATATATTCTCTCAATATCTGAATGCTCCTTTAGTTGTCTTCAACCTCTGCCTCTTAGCTTTCCAAAACCACTCAATTTGCTTAATTATGAGTTAAGATGAGGGAGTTATGTCCACATTCAACTCATAGGGCAGCTGAAACGTCTCTGACTTCACATGGATTAAAGCCCTTCAAAACGGCTCTTTTTGGAATAATGGTCTTCATGAGAGTTAAAGCTCTTTGTTTTATATTTCATTTGCCACCGGTTTCAGTTCAAACCGACATCTACAGCCCAAGTTATGGCCCAATCTTCATGACCAGTTCAGGTTCCAGTGACAGCAATTATGTTCTGACTTCCAGACTCGCGAGGCGAATGGATGCTCGCGAGGCGAACGCTTCAACTTCAAAACTGCCACGGCCGTGATCTTCAACACGGGCAAGCCGTGATCGTCTCTGACTTTTCAGGCTTGCGTGACTCGCGGGGCGAGAGATCCTTCGCGGGGCGAGTGGCTCCAGATTTATTTTATTTTATTTACCTGAAACCAGAAAATAGAATAAGTGTTTTATTTAATTCTAAAACAACTAAATTAACATAAAAACAATTTACAGACTCAAAATACTACTTAGGAACAATCAAGTCTAATTTGGGTAAAAATGGTATAAAATAAGCACAAAGCCAAGGTCTTGACTAGTTATAAAACCAGTCAAACAGAGGCTCATCAGTTGTTTATCTGTGTATCGGTGATTGATCTGATTTTAATTATCTGCAGTAGTATATTATGTTGTTATGATGCATGATCTTCCTGGGGATATAATTATGATGATGTTGTTAAATGTTGTTTGTGAGTGTTGTTTGAGAGGCCTGACAGTGGTCAGTGCACAACCTATTAAGCAGATAAAAGATTTAATAAGCTGTGAAAGTTATATTCAACGTTTTATGGGGAATGTTGGAATATAATAGTAGAGGAAAATATGATTTTGGAAAAATGATGAGTTTTTGAGAAATATTATTATTTTAAGGATTTATTAGTGTAAAAGAAATTTACGAGTCACGGTGAGAGCGTAACCGTGAATTTTTTTAGTACTGCTAATTTTTACACAAGAAATTCTGGAATATTATAAAAAGTGATTTTGTGAAATTAATATTCGAAAAGACCTTATTTATTATATAAGAAAATTATTTTAGAAGAAATGTCAAAGTTTGACTTAAAGACGTTTTCTTTGAAAATGCTAAACGACGGCAAGTTTCGAAATTATTTACGGTGAGAGTTTAAAAACAACAGTACTTATGTTGAAAAAAGATTTAATTTGAATTGATTTATTAGAGTTGAAGTTTCAATAAAAAGAAGTTGTTGATGATTTGACGTTATTTTGGAAGAAAAATGTGTTTCCAAAGGAAAAGAGGATTTTCTATGAATTGACGTTTTATAAACGAATTTCAAGTAGAAAGAATTTTCGGTAAATGAGTTTTACGTAAAGATGTAGAACGAGGTAAAAGATGTAAAAGATGTAAAAAGATGTAAAATATGTAAAAAGATGTAATACGATGTAAAAAGATGTAAAAGATGTAAAACGATGTAAAAAGATGTAAAAGATATAGGACTTAATAACCGAGACGTCGGGGTATTAAGGTTAGTTATGTTGTAAGCTGGGTATATATTTAAAAGAAGTTAAAACGTTTTAAGTTGTTTTCTACTACCACGAACCTAAGACTGATTGCAAGGTCTAGGGACTTCGTGATTGAGCACTCGGACTTTGAGGTCCTGTGTTGTTAATAAAAGATGTAAAGATGTTTCAAAAGATATTAAGTAGTAAGCTTTTGGAGAGCTTTGACAAATAAAGAGATAGCACAAAGAAAAGTGTTGAGAACAAAATGTTTTCTTGCATGCATTTTGCAGACGTGCCATGATCAAAAGAGGGATTACCTTGCGGCGTCAGGGTAGATCATACAAAGATGTTCTCATTGTGCCTAGGGTATGGACAATGAGGCCCCATCTCAGATTGTTATCACTGTGCCATGATGTTGGACAGTGTGCGATAGGAGTGCCTGTGGCGGTGTGCCTGTGGAAATCGAGTCTGATCAACTCATCAAGAGGTTGGAGATATCTCATGAGATTAGGACGAATTTAGATGATGTATTGAAGTGTTCATGCATAGTTTTCCAACGTTGATGTTTGGGGTGTGAAACCCATTAATAAACAATGTGATATATATGAATGAGTACGTTGTTATAGATATGTATATGTGTATGTGCCTTCTTTTGTGTTGCGCATTTAGTTATTGTGGTAAATCCATATATTGGCGTCTCACCCTTACAAACATATCAGAGTTGTACGAGGGGTATGATCTCTACAAGAAGAAGAAAGCTATCTAGTTCGAGGCATGATGTTGCTGCTTTTATCGATTGTAGTGTCCGTTAGTTACGACCAGCTTAGGTAATATTATGTTTTGAGAATAAAGTTGACTATGATTTATGTGAGAAAACATATGAGGCAGTATAGTTGGAGGACTTATATACATTATGTATTTAAGTGTGATTTGATTTCGTTGTTGTGGTTATGGAGTTAAAAGAGGAAAAAAAAATTATCACCATATTTTGAAAAGATAAGCGTTAAGAAAACATTATTTTCCGAAAGCAACCAGCAAATTAAGTTTTATTTCCGCAAACGGGTAACCATGTGATGACCCGAGTTAGGGTGTCACACATAGATCATTAACATTTTAGGATCTTTCTTTGAATTCAATTGCTAAAAATTCAAGATCAAACACAAACAAGAACAATTAATATGAAGCTTGACCTTCAAGTGAAGAATCGAGAGAAACAAAAAGAGTAGGAGAGAATAAAAATTGACATATGAACTAGAAATTAAATTGCAAGAAGTAAATTACATGAATTAAAGAGCAAGAATTAAAGAACAAAATAGAAAATGGAAAGGGTAGAGAAGAAGAAGAATGGCGCCACAAAGTCATCCTTCTTGGAGAAGAAGATTGAAATTGATAAGCCAAGGAAGATTCACCACTTGAATATGGAAATTCAAGATAAGAATCAATGGTTCATCTTATGAACCAAGAAGAGGAGACCCTCAACTCTCTCTTCTCAATTGTATTCAACGTAACTGATCCACGTAACTGATGGTAGCCTGACCAAAAATCTATTTTTGAGAAAATGGTTGCTCCACGTAACTGATCCATTAGATCATCTATCATTGGAAGCGGATATTTTTTCTTGATCATTACCTTGTTCAACTGACGGAAATCCACACATAATCGAGAGGTTCCATCCTTCTTGTTCACCAACAAGACTGGGGCTCCCCATGGTGACACACTGGGTCTAATGAATTTCTTTCTCATCAGCTCCTCAAGTTGTTCCTTCAAGGTTTCTAGCTACGATGGCGACATACGGTATGGTGCCATAGAAATTGGCCTAGTGCCTGGAACCAGATCAATCGCGAACTCGATATCTCAGACAGGCGGCAGTCCAGGTACATCTTCAGGAAAAACTTCCGGAAACTTGTTGACGACAGGGATGGACTCTAAGTCTAACTCATTTTTAACGACTAAGGAAAACAACAGCATGTATCCTTGTGCTCCCTCTTTCAAAGAAGCCCTTACCTGACTAGCAGATAACAATCCAGAAATCTCATCCCTAAAAACTAAGGTTTTCTGAGTGCAATCTATTAAGATATGGTTGGAAGATAGTTAATCCATGCCTAAAATTACATCTAACTGAATTAAGGGCAAACAGACCAGGTCTACAAGAAAATGTCTATATTGGACAATGATAGAACAGTTCAAACACACAGAATTTAAAGAAATGGCTCAGCAGTTGGGGTTGAAACAATCAAGTTATATGGCAAGGAAGAAATAGGTAAACTTAGAAGTTTCACACGATCCATTGAAATGAAAGAATGTGTTGTACCCGAATCGAAAAGTACAGTTAAAAGATTACCAGCTATGTCACACGTACCCTACACGAGATCACCGGAGTTTGATGCCTCAGCTCCACTCATCGTATACACCCTTCCTTTTGCAGTCAGCTTGTTGGCTCTGGTGTGGCTGACAGCTGGCTCACGCTTTGGTGCTCTGCAGTCTTTTGCTAAGTGACCCAAATGATCACAGTTGAAACATCATGCCCCTCTCATTTGGTAAGTGTCAGTCAGGTGGTTAGGATCTCCACACTTAAAACACTTCCTCCCATGGCCTTGATTTTGGTTCCTCTGGCCTCCAGTCCCAGTCCCAGAAGTACCGGAACGATGTTGCTGTTGCCTTTGATTGTTGTTGGGCGATTGGTAGTATGGCTTCCTCTGGTTCTGCTTCCATTTCTGGTTCTACCCTTGAAATTGTCTCTAAGGACGAGAGGGTCCCCTAGCATTCCCTTTGGTGTTTCATCCTTTCCGCATTAGCTCTACTTTTCTGCACTTTTCCACTAAGGCTTGGATGTTCTTGATTTCCAATGGTAGCGCTGACTCCTTTATTTTGAAGCGCAGTCCGCCTTCGAACTTTTCACACTTCCATTCTTCGCTTGGGTTGTTCTGAATGAGGCGGAAATATTCGGCAAGTGATTCGAATCTTGTCGCATATTCCCCCATAGTCAGGTCTCGCTGACATAAACTCGGGAACTCCTGTTCCTTCCCAGCCCGAGCACTCTGAGGAAAGTATTTATCCAGAAACTTGTTGCGAAATACTTCCCAGGTGATTGCTTGGTGCTCAGCCTCTAACAGTTGTCTGGTGCCTTTCCACCAGTACTCAACATCTCCTACCAGTTGGAAAATTGCATAGGGCACCTTTGCTTCCTCAGGTGTCTGAACTAACTCAAAGATATTTTCCAACTCCTGGATCCACAGATCAGCTTTCGTAGGATCCACGTCTCCATCAAACTGTGACGGATTCTGACGTCTGAAAGCATTCAGATGCTTTCCCTCAGAAGCTTGTTCAGTCCTCGGCTGCTCCTGTTGGTTCTGGGCAGCCATCGTAGCAGTCTGAAAAGTAATTGCCGCAGCCACATCAGCCATTTCCTGGGCGGTAAAGTCCAACCCGTCATTGCCTCTGCCACGACCACCACGCCCGTATGCACCTCCTGGTTCCATACTGACCTTTAAGACACAATCGGTGGGATGCTAACCAGAAAAGGAAAATCTAACCCAACGGTTATTACCCATTACTCCTAAGAAGTAATTCGATCAAGTCTTAATCAGAGAACACACAACATCAACCTAATAGACCTAAACCCCAAAGATTCCCGAAAGACTTGACCAGCTCTGATACCACTAATGTAACACCCTAAACTGGGGCATCACTTTGTTACCCGTTGCGGAAAATAAAATAATTAAATTGCTGGTTGCTTCCGGTAAATGATATTTTCTTAATAAGTGAGTATTCTAAAAAACAAGGATAAGTGATGAACACTCAGAACATGAAATGTAAACATCATATATATATATATATATATATATATATATATATATATAATCTATCCCAGTGGGATTCAAAGTTTAGCACAGAAACTAGGGGCCTGATCAGGATGGCCATTAATAACAGAGTTACAGAACATAATGTTAACAGCGGTAAACTAAGTAAAGCAAAATCGAGGGAGGGTCCAGAACCACGCATCAAAAGGGTGGCTGAAAGAAGCCAAATACAGTCGGATTGAGATAGACTAAGCACAAAATATACACCCCTAAGCTGGCCACTACTAACGACTAAAAGGAAGACTCGCCGCGAACACTCCCACAAAAAGATACCCCAGGTGATGGGTCCACGATGTCTCCGCCCTCATCAGGAGAGTCGGAAACATAAAAATCCGGATATTTATCAAGCACGAACTCCGGCACCTCATCAAGATCATCGTCGTGATCCAAGACGTGGTACACGGGCTCATCCTCCAGGCACTCCTTGGGGTCCTCCTCAATCGGTGAAGCCGGCTCGAATCCAGGTAATGGTACCCCTAGAGGCGGGTGCTCATGTAGCTGTCCGCTCATATTCTTCACCTTTCAAGATCTATCTTCATCCAAGCTCCATCATGGCCAATTTTGAGCATTTTATCCTAAATTCCTGCAAAACAATACCACAAGACCACCTTACCCGTTCCAAGGTAAAAACTAATAAAAATAAAACTAAAATGGCCTAAACTATATGAAAATGCATGCAGAAATGTACATGAAATATGAGGTGAAATCACACTCATCAAATCACCCCAAGCTTAAGATTTTTGCTTGTCCTCAAGCAAACACTAAGGCCAGAAGATATAAATAATCAGAGCATGGATAGTGAACCAAGAACCCGAGTAACTAATCCAAGTGACAGGCATATTCAATAAGTATCCAAGAGACAATCAATTTCAAGTCCAATTAGAAGCTTAGGTTTCCTAGACTCATATTCTCACTGATTCGGGCACTCTTTCTCACCTCACTCAAGTGTTTAAGGATATATAACAATTCGCTCAAGTTCCTCAAGGAATGAGTTCTACCATAAGCTTGACTATTAACCAAATCTCTACTTTATTAATGAAAACATCTAAGAATCAAGAGGTCTTTTACTTTGGTTGAAACGGGGCCATGGGATTAATCGTTAGGTGGGGAAATCAAGAAAAGGAAATTTCAAAAGGGCTAAACAAAATCAAGCATTGCAAAGCATGACACCTTCTAAAATACCTTTTTGGGTTTTGATTCATTTTTCCACCTTTATTTCTTTCTTTTTCTTTTATTTCTCACTTTCTTTTGTCATCCCATTCTCTATATATATTTTTCTTTTATTTGGAGAAGGGGAGATTTTCAGCTCAAGAGAAATACTTTTCTGAATTTTTTTTTCATCCCATACTTTTTCAAACTACCTTTTTACCCTTTTGTGCAATAATATATGTGGACGGTGTGGATGGTGTGGACGGTGGAGTCTTATTCTTTGTATATCTCTCCTAGGATTTTTTATAGATAATTATTGTTCTCTGGGAATCAGATTTCCTATCTCATTGTCAAGTGTATATATATTGTCATGTTTGAATGAAAATATACAAAACATACATTCAGTTCATATACTTTATCTCAAGTGTCTATGTGTGAACTGTTGAGTCACCGGCAAGTGTACCGGGTCGTCGCAAGTAATAAAATAACAAGGTAAGAATTTACCGAGGTCGAACTCAGGGATTGGGCTACCAATTCGACTAATCCGCGAGAAATCAGATACGTTTGGTTAAGTGAGGAAAGTGGTTGAGAGGGAGAGATTAAGATCGCAATTCAAATAACAAATCAAATAACGCTAAGGTATTAAAAATCAGGAATTAAAATATCTAGGGTCTCAAATCCACCTACCCAATCATGCATAGTACCCAAGTGATGATGTATTCCTCCCTAAGTTCAATTACAATGTCAACCGGGACCCCCAAATTCTCCTAAATCCACTATCGTGCTCAATAGGACGTATTCGAAGATTGGATTAATTACTTACTAGGTCTCTTAATCCTAATCATCAAACTCTATTAATTCTTGTTCCCTATATGATTGCACCGATCTCCTACTCACTCTCGTACAATATTCGATCGATGATCCCAATTCAAGTTCTAAAACGCGAATCGCCGATCAGCCTCAACACGTTTAACTAGTCGATCACGCATGCATATAATCGACACAATGAAATCAGAATTGGAAAACAAGAATTGAATTAAAGGAGAGGGAAATACATCACATGAACACTATACCGCCATGGGTGGCTTCATCGATCCCCTAGATGAGGGGATTAGTTCCTCATGCCCGTGACGACTAACGAACAATCGGCAATAATCTCCATAATAAAATAAGAAAAGAAAATAGAAGGGAGACGCAGCTCCAGAAACAAGGATTCGTCCTAAAACTGATCTAAAACAAGTGAGTATCCAAAGTCCTTCAATCTGATCTGAAACAGCCTATAAATAGGGATTCTGGTTCTCGGACGCTCGCGGGGCGAACCATATTTCGCGAGGCGAACATTAGTTTTGGCGCGCTTTCAATTTGGATTCTCGTGAGGCGAGAGTTCGTTCGCGGGGCGAGTCTTCAGACTTCAATCTCTCACAGCCGTGACCTTCATCACGGCTAGGACGTGATGGTCTCTGACTTCCAGGGTCTTCAAACTCTCACGGGGCGAGATGCTTCTCGTGGGGCGAGACTTCAAACCTTAATCTGTCACAGTCGTGACCTTAATCACGGCTTAGCCGTGATGGTCTCTGTCTTGCAGGTCTTCATGATTCGCGTGGTGAGAATATTCTCGCGGGGCGAGACAGAATTAATGACGTTGCTGCTTAGCTGATCTTCAGACTCGCGAGGCGAGCATCCACTCGCGGGGCGAGCATCTCCAGAATGGCAATTTCCACTATTTCTTGACTTTCCTTGACTCCCGGAGCTTCACTTCTAACCTGAAACAATAAAAAGACACAAAAAGCATAATTCTATTCAAAATAGACTAAAAACTACCAAAAAATGCCTAGAACGAGTCAAAGTCTACTTAGGAACAAAACAAGGTCAAATTTGGGCGAAAACGAGAGTGAACTCGAATAATTTGCACAAAAACCACAGTCCATCTAGTTATAAAACTAGATAAGTCAGAGGCTTATCAAAACACCCCAAACTTAAACCTTGCTTGTCCCCAAGCAAGCTAAAACTCAAAAAGGACTCAAAACTTGGCAAGCCTAAAGGAATCAATCGATTTCGCACAAATTTCATGCAATCAAAACAGTTTTTCTCCAATGATTTCCTCCCTACATCAGTGTAATCCCCACATTCATTTACTTTAAACAATTGAGAACTTATCATTCATGCAAGCATTAATCTAAGTTGAAGATCAGAGTCACACACAAAAAGAAGATCACCAATTTCAAACAATTGCCTTCCTCACAAGGGTATGTAAAATTTCACTCATTCACTCAAATTCGTCTAGGCTATCAACTTTTCACTCAATTTCACATATCAAGAGCACTTCCCATGAATTTGATTTTCATCTCAAAAATGGTTCCCACGAAAACATGCATGCAACATCAGAAGGTCTTATAAAGGTTGTAATGGGGCCTGGCTGATGGTAGGATATTCAAGGATACTAGGCTTAAGACCCTAGGAACTAAGAGAGCATGATCATTTGACACATATTCAACTCAAATTCCTTTTTCCATTTTTTTCTTTTTGCCTCGGGTGACTACAGCCTTTTCCTTGCTATTTTTTTCTGCTTTGCCCCTTTTCTTTTGGCAATTTTTTTTTTACTGCCTTGGGTTTCAACCTTTATTTTTCTTTTTCTCAACCCAAAATGACATATCACCTTGTAGCCACTCCAAACTTAGTTCCTCACAAACCTTCTCTTGCTACGCTTCCATGCTCTCCTAATCCTAAGATTGGGTTAACATGGTTTTTCAGATTTTGGCTTATAATATAGGGTCATCAAGAAACAATAGGCTAATTAGGCTCAATGTGGCTAACTAGGAAACATGCATTAGGGATGGTTCCTTTTAGGCCAAGTAGTTATTTCAAAGAAATTTGCCTAAATCATTTGATGCAACACATAAACATGCAAACCATGAAGAGATTCAAGCAAATCCGGGAAAGTGCAACTTAACAGTGATTCACACAATCAAAAACAAAGTTGGAAGCTCAAATCCTCACCTGGACATTTTGCAAATTGTTTGACCGAGATACAATTCCTAGTGTGTGCACCCCCTCACCCCAAACTTATAATAAAATTCTCAAAGTTCAGTTTTCAATTTTTCACCTGGGGATCAACTTTTCTAATTCCAGGACCTAGGGGAAATCACCAATGGTCAAAATAATATATGCAATCAATCTATGCTCAATTTAATTAAAATCCACAAGCTTGCCGACACACATTCATACATAAACTCTTGATCTTCTCAAATTATTCAAGAGCGACAAACAAAACAAAAACAAATTCAAAACAAAAGTGAAGAGAGGAGAGGGTGTTCCCTGATCAAGTTTCCATGGTTGCCCCCTCATCCAATTGGTCTCACGGGCTCCCTTATGTTGCATAGCATCCTGGAAGAACTCCTGCAAATTAAAACCTTAAGTGCAGATTCGCGAGGCGAGAGACAACTCGCGAAGCGAATCTGGAAAATTGTTATTCACACTTTCCAGAATAGCGAGGCGAGTAGTATCTCGCGAGGCGAATCTGGAATTCCAACAGATGACGATGCCCAGAATCGCGAGGCGACAGTATACCTCGCGGCGCGAGACAGAAAAGTGAGCAAGCCTCTGAGATTCGGGGCTTCTGTCTCGCGCGGCCACTGTGGATTCGCGTGGCGAATCAAGCTTTTTTTTTTTTAATAATATAAATGAAAATTACATAAACTAAAACCAAAGGATACCTAGCTTGGGTTGCCTCCCAAGTAGCGTTTGTTTAACGTCCCGAGCCTGACTCAAGTCACCCCAGAGGGTTAATCCGGAGGAAGAAACTGCTTGTAATTTGGGACTGATTCCCCATGGTAATGCCTTATCATTTTCCCATTCGCCATGAAGTTACCGGAGGCCCCTTCTAACTCTACTGTTCTGTGAGGACAAACTTGGAGGACCTTGAATGGTCCCGACCGCCGCGATCTTAGCTTTCCCGGAAAGAGTTTCAACCTTGAGTTGTCAAGAAGTAACGCTTGCCCGGGCTCAAGCTCCCTAGGCAAGATGTGTGTGTCCTGCCTTTCCTTAGTCCGCTTTTTGTGGTTTGCTTGCTTGCGGATCCCGGACAACTCATTTAAATCCAAAATCCCTCTATAATCGGCACATACTCTCCACTCCGTGATGGTCCCTTTTGGGATCAACTGGTTGTTTTCATTGACCACTACGGCTGTGCCACCTTTCAACTTTGGTGCTTTATCCTCTTTTTCCATGCCCTTGTTGTTGCGCTCTTCCCTTGCACATTCATCCCTTGGGGAACTCGGTACGGCTTCCATGTCTTTCAACCACTCGAGATAGACCTCATCCCCCAAAGGGTCTTTTTTCTCACTATCATCATCATGGGATTTTACCAACACTTGAGCAAGTGAAGAACCATGGGCTTCTCTAGTTGCCTTTGCCTTGACAGTTGGATCCACCATATCCACACGATACACTTCCGACCTCTCTGTAGGGTGCTTCATTGCTTCAAAGATATTGAAGACTACCTCATTATCTTGCACCCTTAGAGTGAGTTTCCCTTGTCGCACATCTATCAAGGCACCCCCAGTGGCCAAGAAGGGCCTACCCAATATGAGAGGGATCTCGGCATCTTCATCCATATCAAGCACTACAAAGTCCGCCGGAAATATGAGCTTGTCCACCTTTACTAACACGTCTTCGACCACCCCATAAGGATATTTTATAGAACGATCGGCGAGTTGGAGTGACATCCGTGTGTCCTTGACTTCTTTGATCCCCAACCTCTTCATCATAGAGAGGGGCATCAAGTTAATGCTTGCCCCTAGATCACACAACGCCTTCCCTATATTCATTTCCCCAATAGTGCAAGGTATCGAAAAAGAACCGGGATCCTTCAACTTTGGAGGGAGTTTTCTTTGAAGGATGGCACTGCACTCCTCGGTCAAAGCAACCGTTTCCTCATCCACTATTTTCCGCTTCTTGGAGAGAAGTTCCTTCATAAATCGGGCATAAGACGACATTTGTTCCAGGGCTTCCGCGAATGGAATGTTGATCTGAAGTTTGCGGAAGACATCAAGGAATTTACTGAACTGCTTCTCCTGTTGAGGCTTTTTCAATCTTTCAGGATACGATACCTTCATGTAGGGCGGGAGGTCTTGGGGTTCAACCCACTTCTTCTTTCGGAACTCTTCATCCACAAGCTTCAGCCTTCCCCCTTGCTCTGGTGCCTTGTCACTTGCCAACTTCTCTTTCTCAGGTTGCTCTTCCTCAACAGGTGGTTGTTCCGGGGCCTTTTCTTCCTGAGAACTGGTTGCACCCTAACAGCGTGGCGCGGCGCGCGAGGCGTGCGCTTGCATTTCCGGCAAGTGTACCGGACTGTCGTCAAGTAATAAAAGATATCGAACCCATAGAGACTGTGTTCCCGAATCGCAATCGGTTTTCGAATCGATTAGATCTGGACAGTTTTAAAGGATATCTTTATTTTGAAAAGGGGTTTTGAATTTGAAATTAAAAGATAGATGGACAGAAGATAATTAAAACAGAAAACAAATGTTTTTGGGGTTTTGATCTAAATGGATTCCTAGGGATTTGGGTTGCCTTTGAGGCTGTTTATGTTACTAATATGATTTACCTTTGTTGATTAACGAAATTGCCTTGAAGGCGAGTTTATCCTCTAATAGCTTAAGCTCCCTCTCGGGTTACAAAAGCCGTGCCCAATTGACCCGACCCCTACTCTCGTGGTAGTCGATCCCAGATTGGACCCCTTCCGTTTCGTGACAACTCGTTGATCCTCGAGGGACGGCTTCTAACTCTCGTGATTTCAGTCCCAAGTCTGACTTCTATAGGTCCGACACCTAAGTTCACCGCTAGGTTCCTCCTTAGAATGTCTCAGTCATGCGAATAACCTAAGTTCACCGCTAGGTTCCTCCTTAGAATATCCACGTCTCGCTGATAAGCGGCCGCCGAACTTTACGAATGAAACACACTAGAAATCCTAAGTTCACCGCTAGGTTCCTCCTTAGAACGTCTACGTCACGTAAATAAGCGGTCGCCGATTTTACGATTGATTAAAACGCTAGAAATCAGATCTAAAGCAAAATCATAATTACAAAGATATTACATCAAAATCAGCATCGTAAACAAAACTCGGGCAGAGCCCCTATCCCTAGAAACAAACTACTACTCAAGTCTTGCCATGGAGATGACAAGCTTGGTTGACAACATCATGAAAAATCAGAAAAGAGAAGAGAGGAGGAGAAGAGAGATCTATGCCTAGAGTCCTAGTTGTTATGGATGATCTGGATCTGATGGATGATGCCTTTCTGCCTCTGCCTGGTCCTTATTTATAGATGTGGGAAGTTAGAATCCCAATCTAACTCAAATCCTGATCCAATTCGGTTTCTTCAGGTCCAAGTAATGCGCATCACGGCCGTGACGGCTTCTGTTTCTGGCACTTCTGGAAATTTTGGTCCCTCGCGACGCGAAGGGTGTCTCGCGACGCGAGCCCTCAAATTTTGCAACTTGTCACGGTCGTGATAGGAATTATAGCTAGGTTGTGACGGTCTCTAACTTGTGGGGGTTTTTGGTCACGGCCGTGATGTCTATCACGGCCAGGCCGTGACAGACTCTGACTTCAGCCTTTCTTCCTTTTCAGTTTTGCTCGATCATGGTCGTGATGGGCTTTGTTTGGCTCATTTTATTCACTTTTAAAGCCCTATCTTCATCCAAACTCCATCATGGTTGATCTTGAGCATTTTACCCTTGATTTCTGCAAAACAACACCACACAAACCGCCTTACCCATTCCAAAGGAAAATTAACCTAAAATCTAATAAAAATATGCCTAAACTACATGAAAATGCATGCAAAATGATAGACAAAGATGATGTGAAATCACACTCATCAAATCACCCCAAGCTTAAAACTTTGCTTGTCCTCAAGCAATTACTCAGGCCATAAGATAAATCAATCAAAGCATGGACAGTGAACCAAGAACCCTAGAAGCTAATCCAAGTGATAGGCATATTCAATAAGCACTTAAGAGACAATCAATTTCAAGTCCAATTAGAAGCTTAGGTTTTTCAAGTTCATATCCTCACTGATTTGGGCACTCATCTCACCTCACTCAAGTGTTTTAGGGTTTATGACAATTCGCTCAATTTCCTCAAGGAAAGTACTTTACCATAGGCTTGACTATTAACCAAATCTCTACTTTATTTATGAAAACACATAAGAATCAAGAGGTCTTTTCCTTTGGTTGTAATGTGGCCATGGGATTTATTGTTAGGTGGGAAAATCAAGGAAAGGGATATTCAAGAAGGCTAAACAAATTATCAAACATTGCAAAGCATGACACCTTCTAAAATACCCTTTTGGGCTTTGATTCACGTTTTCACCTTTTTTTTTTCTTTCCCTTTTTTTTTCTTTTTTTTTATTTCTCACTTCTTTGTCATCCCCTTCACCATTTTTTTTCTTTTGTTTATTTCATTTTTATTTATTTGGAGAAGGGGATATTTTTAGCTCAAGAGAAATATTTTCTAACTTTTTCATCCCAAACTTTTTCAAACTACCTTTTTACCCTTTTGTATTACTTTAAAAGGTGCCATACAAAGCATTATTTATCAAAACATCTCATGGTACCAAGAAAAGTATTTTAATCTTTAGGCTCAAAATTGGGCAACTAAGGGGTAGCATTTAATCAATTGAAGCTCGGGAGGCCGGAAAAATACCTAGTGCCTCCATCATTTCCAAAAGTGTTTTCAAAAATTTTTTTAAGTTTCGAAATGGTTTCAAGTCAAGTTCTAGAAAATACAGTCCAAGAGGAATTAAAACACTCTATTACAAGGAATGGGGTAGATTTAGTGAGTACCCCTTTTTGGCTCAAAATCTTACATTTAGTAGTTCAAAAATCAGTGAGAAACACAAGTTTAAGGAACCACATGCTAATTATCAACTATCAAAAGATTATCTCAAGAATTTTTATTTTTAGCCATATCACAAGAATAATGAAAAATTGGGTTCGAAAATTCACTATCTCAATTCATTTGGCTCCAAGTTCTTACATTTGGATGCATGTTCTAAGTGAGGGGCAATCTAAAGAATATGATCATACCAATCTATGCCTATGAGAATGCAATATGAATGCAACAATGCAAATGCAAAAGTACCCCCACCCCAAGCTTGATTACTTACATTCTCTCCAATGTAAATAATCAAGTCGGAGAGAGGAGAAAAATGGAACAAATTACCGAATCGGTAGCGGGTGTTGGCTCACATTCCAGTCAAAACTTGGGTGGAAATTTCATCACGGCCGTGAGGCTCATCACGGGCATGTCGTGATCGTTTCTGGTCCTCAGGAGTTGCCCTGTCACGGCCGTGATCTACATCACGGCTAGGCCGTGATGCTCTCTGATCTTGGCATCCTACTCATCACGCCCGTGATGTGTATCACGGCTAGGCCGTGATCATTTCTGTGCTCTTGTTTAGTTCATCACGGCCGTGACCACTGTCACGGCCAGGGCGTGATGGCTTCTGACTTTATTTTTTTCTCTACTCTTCTTCCCTTCTCAACCTGAAAACACTAGACAAACCTATTAATGATATTTTTGCCTCTTGATCTTCTCAAATTATTCAAGAGGTTAAATCAAAACAAAAGGAAAAAGGGAAAGAAAACTTGGGTTGCCTCCCAAGAAGCGCTTATTTATGGTCTTAAGCTTGACCATACTTCCTTTAATCAACCGGGGTCGGCTGGGCGTAGATGTGCCAGAACACTTCTCTTCCACGGAACTCCTTCAAAGAGCCGATTCTGCTCATACGGCCAGTCACGCTTCCGCTTCGCTCTTTTCATTTGGAGCTTCCTAACCTTTCTTCCTTCCTTCCGGCGAAAGTTTTGTTTCCGCGTGGACAGCAATTCCAACTTCACCTCTGCTGGGTGCATCATTAGCCATGCATATCTTCGGAGTTGCTTCCATGTTCAGCTCTTCTTTTACCATTGGAGACGTTAAATCGATCCTGCACACATGGCTCTCAAAAGGAGGGTTGTTATAAGAGTTAGTCAATTGAAAATCTACCCTAACTTCCTCTACATTTAGAGAGATTTTGCCATTCCTTACGTCTATTACTGCTCCAGCGGTGGCCAAGAATGGCCTTCCTAAAATGATGGGGAATTCAGAATTCCCTTTCATGTCTAATACCAGGAAGTCGGTAGGGATGAAGAATTTCCCTACCTTTATAGGAACATTCTCTAGTATGCCTAGAGGAGTCCTAGTTGAGCTGTCCGCAAATTGTAAGGAGAATTTGAACGGTCTCAACTCTTTGCTTTCCAACCTTTCCATGATAGTGAGGGGCATCAAGCTCGCACTAGCCCCTAAGTCACATAAGGCTTGGTCGATTTGCACCTGTTCGATCGAGCAAGAGATGGAGAAACTACCTGGGTCTTTCAGTTTAGTAGGCATTTTAGTCTCTACATCTACTTGCTTTTTCCTGACCAACCTTTGTGGGAAAGGTATCAGGGGTTGGTACGGTGGTGGAGGGACATACTTTGGTTATGGCTCTTCCTTTTCGCTCGTGTCCTCCTCCGGTTCCACCTCCATTTCAGCTACCCCCACCCCAAGCTTATCATCCCTTAAGTGTATGGCATTGCAATTCTCATTGGGATTTGCTTCGGGTTGCCCCGGGAATGTACCCTTAGGTCTCGAGTACATGCTGGCTTGTTGGGCATTTTGGGTTTCTAGCATCTTGTTATGAGTTGCTAAGTTGTCTACCTTAGACGCTAGTTCCTTTATTGCCTCACTCACTGCCCTTCCTTGTTGTCTAAACTCCTCATTCTGTTTTGTCTGAGTTTCAACAAAACTTTCAAATAAAGTCTCGAGTTTAGATCTTTGTACCTGAGGATACCCCGGTGCTG
The DNA here is from genome assembly GCA_030762895.1 of Sophora flavescens. Classification (NCBI taxonomy): domain Eukaryota; kingdom Viridiplantae; phylum Streptophyta; class Magnoliopsida; order Fabales; family Fabaceae; genus Sophora; species Sophora flavescens. Next base: position 159,689,987 of record CM061064.1, on the reverse strand, counting down.
CTCTCTTATTACCCTGGCCCTCTTGGAACTCATGGTTGAGCGTATTGTTGTAGTTGTCGTAGGAGAGGTAAGGGTTGTTCTTCCTTTGGTTGTAGGGATTTGGGGGAGCATAGTTGGGCAGCTTCGGGTTAGTGTCGTAGAAGTTGTGACAAGAGTTCACTTGTTCACCCGAAGCGCCGGATCCATGTGGGCATTCAATCATGTCATGTCCCTGCATTCCACAAATCTCACAATCTGAGTTAGTAGCACCTAATGCACTCACATTAGCTATTTCAAGTCGATCAAAACGTTTATTAAGTGAGTCTATTTTTGACATGATAAGATCAGTGCTATTTACTTCAAACTTACCCCCCGAAATCTTGTTCGGGTTATTACCTCTTTCTGAACCCCATTGGTGGTAGTTGGTGGCGACATTCTCAATGATGCTAAATGCCTCAGTCAGAGGCCTATTCATAAACGCTCCACCGGCTGCAGAATCAAGTGACACCTTCGAAGAGTAATCCAATCCGTTATAGAAGGTGTGCACTATTAACCACCTCTCGAGTCCGTGATGTGGGCAAGACTCCAGCAATCCCTTGTAGCGATCCCAAGCTTCTGATAATGATTCTCCGTCTTTCTGGAAGAAGCCGGTGATCTGGGTCCGTATGTAGGCCGTCTTGGATGGAGGGAAGAATTTTTCCAAGAACGCCTGCTCCAGTTGGTCCCAAGTGGACAAAGTGTTAGCGGGGATTTGCTTTAGCCAAGCTTTCACTTTTCCAGTGAGAGATGAGGGGAACAACCTCAAGCGCACAACATCGACCGAGGCTCCATTAATCTTGATTGCATCGGTGAACTCTAAGAATGTTTCTATGTGATCGGTCGGGTCCTCCGAAGGTAATCCTCCGAATTGATGTTGCCGAATCATGTTGATTATCATGGGCGGTATAGTATAGTTCTGCGCCTCAATCTCTGGCCTAGCAATCCCAGTTCGCAAGCCTCTAGCATTTGGGGCTGCGTAGTCCTTCAAAGGCTTTGTATCCGGTTGATTCGCCATGAGTGGAATGGGAATCGACCTTTCTCCCTCTCTTTGTAGTCGCCTACGTCTGTGGAAGGTCCTCTCGATCTCCGGATCAACTTCACCAAGGCTCCCAAGACTTAGGGATCTTTGCATAAAACACACAGAGAGATGGATACAACAGAAGGAAAGATTTTTGAATTTTTTTTTTATATATATTTCAGAAATAAAAATCAAATAAATAAATAAAGATAAAAGGTCCAGAAAAATCAATTCAAAAATTGAATTAAGATTCGAAAAGGCACATTCCCCGGCAACGGCGCCAAAAACTTGACATGCGCGGCGCGGCGCGCGAGGCGTGCGCTTGCGTTTCCGGCAAGTGTACCGGACTGTCGCCAAGTAATAAAAGATATCGATCCCACAGAGACTGTGTTCCCGAATCGCAATTAATTTCGAATTGAGTGAATCTGGACTTTTTAAAAAGGATTTTTATATTTTGAGTGAAAAGGGTTTTGAATTTGAAATTAAAATATAGATGGACAGAAGATAATTAAAATAGAAAACAAATGTTTTTGGGGTTTTGATCTAAATGGATTCCTAGGGATTTGGGTTGCCTTTGAGGCTGTTTATGTTACTAATATGATTTACCTTTGTTGATTAACGAAATTGCCTTGAAGGCGAGTTTATCCTCTAATAGCTTAAGCTCCCTCTCGGGTTTCAAAAGCCATGCCCAATTGACCCGACCCCTACTCTCGTGGTAGTCGATCCCAGATTGGACCCCTTGCGTTTCGTGACAACTCGTTGATCCTCGAGGGACGGCTTCTAACTCTCGTTATTTCAGTCCCAAGTCTGACTTCTATAGGTCCGACACCTAACTTCACCGCTAGGTTCCTCCTTAGAACGTCTACGTCACGCAAATAAGCGGTCGTCGATTTTACAATTGATTAAAACGCTAGAAATCAGATCTAAAGCAAAATCATAATTACAAAGATATTACATCAAAATCAGCATCGTAAACAAAACTCGGGCAGAGCCCCTATCCCTAGAAACAAACTACTACTCAAGTCTTGCCATGGAGATGACAAGCTTGGTTGACAACATCATGAAAAATCAGAAAAGAGAAGAGAGGACGAGAAGAGAGATCTATGCCTAGAGTCCTAGTTGTTATGGATGATCTGGATCCGATGGATGATGCCTTTCTGCCTCTGCCTGGTCCTTATTTATAGATGTGGGAAGTTAGAATCCCAATCTAACTCAAATCCTGATCCAATTCGGTTTCTTCAGGTCCAAGTAATGCGCGTCACGGCCGTGATGGCCATCACGACTAGGCCGTGACGGCTTCTGTTTCTGGCACTTCTGGAAATTTTGGTCCCTCGCGACGCGAAGGGTGTCTCGCGACGCGAGCCCTCAAATTTTGCAACTTGTCACGGTCGTGATAGGAATTATAGCTAGGCCGTGACGGTCTCTAACTTGTGGGGGTTTTTGGTCACGGCCGTGATGTCTATCACGGCCAGGCCGTGACAGACTCTGACTTCAGCCTTTCTTCCTTTTCAGTTTTGCTCGATCATGGCCGTGATGGGCATCACGGCTAGGCGGTGATGGGATCTGTTTGGCTCATTTTCTTCACTTTTAAAGCCCTATCTTCATCCAAACTCCATCATGGTTGATCTTGAGCATTTTACCCTTGATTTCTGCAAAACAACACCACACAAACCGCCTTACCCATTCCAAAGGAAAATTAACCTAAAATCTAATAAAAATATGCATAAACTACATGAAAATGCATGCAAAATGATAGACAAAGATGATGTGAAATCACACTCATCACACCCCTGTTAGATCCCAACACTTTACCGCTCCTGATTGTTATGGCATTGCAATGGTTCTTAGGATTGTTCTCGGTATCACCTGGGAAAGTGCCTGGGGGACGCTCATTCAGTTGCTTTGCGAGCTAAGCTATCTGCATTTCTAGATTGTGCATTGTCGCCCCTGTATGCGTTGTCAACTTGTCAACTTTCGTATTCACCTTCTCTGTGTTAATTACCATCTTTTCCATTGCCGCATTCATCTTCTCAAAAGCCAATTCCCAAGGCTGCCTTCCACCATCTGTTATTTGCAACTGATTAGGCCCCTGAAGAGCCTGCTGAGTATTGCACTGCTGGATTCCAATGTTTGGCCTCATACCCTGTGGAGGTTGTTGCCAATTCTGTTGAGGATGTTGTTGACCGACTAGACCACCATTAGCATCACTCCAAGCGAAACCCGGATGGCCTCTCCTCATATAGCCCCTATTCTGATTCTGACTGTTGTCATTCAGTCTGTTCCTCTGATAGTGGTTCTGGGGTACACTGTCATAGAAATTGTGGCATGAGTCCACATGTTCCTGAGATAAGTTTAGCGAACAACTATGAGTGTCATGATCTCCATTACAATTGTCACAACCTGGAGGCATCCCCTCATGTATCACATTAACCCTTTTGCTTCCAGACAAAGCCTCATTCTGCATCTTCAACAATATGTTTTGCTCGAGAATGGCTTCCATTGTCGCTAAACTGATTCCACTTGAGGTTTCCCTACCACGGTTGTAATCATTATATGACATCTTTTCCAATAATGCCCATCCATCCTCGGCTGATAAATAGGAAAAAGAACCGCTAGCTGCGGCATCACAGTTCATCTGATAGCGTCCCCTCAACCCGTTAAAGAAATGATGAACTTTGGAGACCGGGTCAAAGAACGCTGAAGGGCATCTTCTCAGGAGCCCGTTGTACCTCTCCCAGGCCTCATTATAGGTTTCATCTTCTGTCTGCCTGAAGGATGTGACGGCAATTCTTGCTTGTGCCGCTTTCTGAGGGGGAAAATATTTGGTTAGGAACTTTTGTGCCATTTGCTCCCAAGTTCTGATGTTGTTCCTATCCAAGCTGTCAACCCAATCGCGAGCGACATCCCTAAGAGAGAGAGGGAAAAGCCGCAAGCGAAACTCATCTTGTGAGACTCCTCTTGTCTTCTGTAAGTCACAAGCTTCAAGGAAGCGAGTGATGTGTCTATGAGGGTCTTGTTTGCCACTCCCATCAAACTGATTCTCACGGATCTGGAATGTGACACATCCCTCCACTCTGAAGGAGTCTGTATTCAGGTTGCCCCTCACAATAGAAGAATCACAATCACCCAAGCTGGGTAGATCGTACTCAAAGAGAGGCTTGTAACGAGGAGGAGGAGGATTTTCTTCGGCCATGTCCTCAAGATTAATCGCTTCAAGCCTCTTTCTTTCTCTGACTTCCTTCCTTAAGCGCTTCTCAGTCTTGGTGATCTCCGAATCAAATAGCAGGTCCTCTTGTGAAAGGGTACCTCGCATACAAAAACACGGCAAGACCAAGTGGAATCAAAGAAGTAGAGAGAAATAATAAAGAAATAACAGAAAAATAAAAATAAAATCAACTTAACCAATCAATCAAATTTCCTAAAAATTAGGAAAATTGGTTGTGCCAATCCCTGGCAACGGCGCCAAAAACTTGTTGAGTCACCGGCAAGTGTACCGGGTCGTCGCAAGTAATAAAATAACACGGTAAGAATTTACCGAGGTCGAACTCAGGGATTGGGCTACCAATTCGACTAATCCGCGGGAAATCAGATATGTTTCGTTAAGTGAGGAAAGTGGTTGAGAGGGAGAGATTAAGATCACAATTCAAATAACAAATCAAATAACGCTAAGGTATTAAAAATCAGGAATTAAAATATCTAAGGTCTCAAATCCACCTACCCAATCATGCATAGTACCCAAGTGATGATGTATTCCTCCCTAAGTTCAATTACAATGTCAACCGGGACCCCCAAATTCTCCTAAATCCACTGTCGTGCTCAATAGGACGTAATCGAAGATTGGATTACTTACTTACTAGGTATCTTAATCCTAATCATCAAACTCTATTAATTCTTGTTCCCTATATGATTGCACCGATCTCCTACTCACTCTCGTACAATATTCGATCGATGATCCCAATTCAAGTTCTAAAACGCGAATCGCCGATCAGCCTCAACACGTTTAACTAGTCGATCACGCATGCATATAATCGACACAATGAAATCAGAATTGGAAAACAAGAATTGAATTAAAGGAGAGGGAAATACATCACATGAACACTATACCGCCATGGGTGGCTTCATCGATCCCCTACACGAGGGGATTAGTTCCTCAAGCCCGTGACGACAAACGAACAATCGGCAATAATCTCCATAATAAAATAATAAAAGACAAGAGAAGGGAGACGCAGCTCCAGAAACAAGGATTCGTCCTAAAACTGATCTAAAACAAGTGAGTATCCAAAGTCCTTCAATCTGATCTGAAACAGCCTATAAATAGGGATTCTGGTTCTCGGACGCTCGCGGGGCGAACCATATTTCGCGAGGCGAACATTAGTTTTGGCACGCTTTCAATTTGGATTCTCGCGAGGCGAGAGTTCATTCGCGGGGCGAGTCTTCAGACTTTAATCTCTCACAGTCGTGACCTTCATCACGGCTAGGACGTGATGGTCTCTGACTTCCAGGGTCTTCAAACTCTCGCGGGGCGAGACTTCAAACCTTAATCTGTCACAGCCGTGACCTTAATCACGGCTTAGCCGTGATGGTCTCTGTCTTGAAGGTCTTCATGATTCGCGTGGCGAGAATATTCTCGCGGGGCGAGACAGAATTGATGACGTTGCTGCTTAGCTGATCTTCAGACTCGCGAGGCGAGCATCCACTCGCGGGGCGAGCATCTCCAGAATGGCAATTTCCACTATTTCTTGACTTTCCTTGACTCCCGGAGCTTCACTTCTAACCTGAAACAATAAAAAGACACAAAAAGCGTAATTCTATTCAAAATAGACTAAAAACTACCAAAAAATGCCTAGAACGAGTCAAAGTCTACTTAGGAACAAAACAAGGCCAAATTTGGGCGAAAACGAGAGTGAACTCGAATAATTTGCACAAAAACCACAGTCCATCTAGTTATAAAACTAGATAAGCCAGAGGCTTATCATGAACCTAGCAGAGCGTTCAAAATTCGCAAATGGAGAAATTCAGACATTTATGTCTGTAGATGCTGATCGAACTGTCAACATGTGTAATAGTTTCCATGATATGTGGAGCTTGCCTTTACAAATAGGAGTGGCACTTTATCTTATGTATACTCAAGTCAAATTCGCATTTGTATCTGGATTAGCAATAACCATTTTATTGATACCAGTGAATAAATGGATCTCAAAATTGATTGCACGTGCCACGGAGCAAATGATGAAGGAGAAGGATGAAAGGATTCGTAGGACAGGAGAACTTTTGACTTATATTCGCACTTTGAAGATGTATGGATAGGAACTTCTTTTTTCTAGTTGGTTGATGGAGACAAGATCATTGGAAGTGAAACACTTAGCTACTCGGAAGTACATGGATGCATGGTGTGTATTATTTTGGGCTACAACACCAATGCTCTTTTCTCTTTGTACATTTGGACTCTTTGCATTGATGGGACATCAGCTTGATGCTGCAATGGTTTTCACCTGTCTTGCTTTGTTTAATACACTGATTTCACGACTGAATTCATTCCCTTGGGTCATTAATGGATAAGATCAAAAGGGGCCCTAGTTCGATTATTGACACTACTAGGAAAAGAGGCTCTAACATGCTTTCCAAGCTGACATGACTCGCAGTTCATGGTTTTCAAATGTGAGAGATGAGGGACCATCTGTTTTAACTTTTCCAAACTTGGATGACCTAGACGACGATGAAGGCGATCAGCAGAACCTGAAATAGCGCATATGGTGGAAGAGGAAGGTTGGAGGTAGTAGAGACCTCGTGATTCAGATCCAGTTCCAATCGTCTCTCCCGTGCTTCGGTCCTGTATAAGAAAGGAATCCGAGTTAAAGGTAATGGAACAGTTTAAAGTGCGAGTAATCTTGCTAATGGAAATTAAATTAAAAGGACACTCGGGCACAAACAAGACTGAATTTAAGGATAAGGAAGGAAGAGGTGAGGCTTGTCCAATACCAGCGGCCTGTGTCTTAGACCCATCGGCAAAGGTTATATGGTGAGCAATTTTAGGGAATGACAGTTTAGAGAAAAGGGAAGGATTACTAGCTAAGTGATCAGAAGCACCAGAGTCAAGAATCCATGATCCAACAGATGCAGATTAAGAGAGACAAACTGTAGAATTACCAGTGTGAGCAATGGTGGCCGAAGAAGAAGCCTGTTGAGTGGCTTTAAACTAAAGGTACTCCTGATATTCATTGGCAGTCAAAAGGTGATCCTTCTTGAGTTCAATCTTGTGTTCAATAATAGGTTCATGAGACTGAGCTATATTAGCGATTTTATTTGGGAATCCATGTAGGGAGTAGCATCGATCTTGAGTGTGTCCATCTCGCTTACAATACGAACAATAAAGGTTACCTCGGCCACCTCTGCCACGACCACCACCTCTACGGCCATGAGTATGACTCCGACCCCTTGTTTGGTTGAGTTTGAGATAAAAATCGAAGACTCTGATCCCGTGTGAGAATCAACTCCAATGGAACCTGCTGGAGAAGGAACTCGAAGTAATCGATCAATGAGGACCTCTAAAGTAGGAATATCTGGATTGGTCAAAGTTTGATTTCGAACAGATTCAAAGTCTTTGTGAAGGCCATGAAGAACAAAAACCATAAGCATGTTATCCAGCTTATCCGACATCTTTTTTGCATCATCATTCACTAGCATCAATTTGACTTCCTCACAAATGGATTGTGCCTTGTTCAGATGGGAGGGCAAGTCAAGATCAGACATCTGCATTGTTGCCAAATTATGAATTGTCTCATATAGCCGTTGTATGTCATTAGCATAAACAGTTTGAGCCTTCTTCCAGATCTCGCAACATGTTTTGTATGGACGAAAATGCACCATTAACCTTGGTTCAATGGACTGCCACAACAATGATACAAGTTGATAATCAGCCCGTTGCCATTCTTCTTTATCGATTGCAAGAATATCGACGACCTTCTTTGGTGAGATGATCAGACAAACCTTGACCCAGAAACCATACCTCAACAGCATCACGCCAACTCACATAATTCTTACCATTCAACTTCTCGGAAGTAATGGTGGGGGACCCAGAAAAAGCAAAGGAAACCAAATTTTTCTTTGCTACCATGGAAGATCGTCAGTGAACAAACCAAAGGAACACAAAAAATACTCACTGAAAAACTGAAAAAGACACCAAACAGGGGCCAAACAGTAGTCAAACAGTAGACCCAGACACCAAACAGGGGCAAGACAGAACCGGGAAGAGGCGGCGAACACGGCGGTGCAATCGGCGGCGGAAAAATCGGCCGGGAAGGCGGCGCGTGGATCACACGCGCCAGAGAGTGAAGATCTGACGGTGGCGCGTGAGGGCGCGTATGGAGGCGGCGCTCGGTGGGTCTTCCAGTCGACAACTTCTGAGGGGGTTGCCGGTGTTACTCCGGTCACCGGACAACTAAAAAGGATGGGTTAGCACTGTAGCTGAACCCCAAACAATACGATGGGTCAGCACTGTAGCTGAACCCCAAACAATACTAACCAGGAACAAAAAGAGCTATGGATACCAAGATAAAGTATGTGAACTGAATGTATGTTCTGCATATTTCCATTCCAATATGACAATATATATACACTTGACAATGAGATAGGAAATCTGATTCCTAGAGAACAATAATTATCTATACAAAATCCTAGGAGAGATATACAAAGAATAAGACTCTACCGTCCACACCGTCCACACCATCCACATATATTAATTATATTTAACACTCCCCCTCAAGCTGGAGCATATATGTCTGATGCAACCAGCTTGTCACATATATATGCTATTCTAGGACCCCGTAAAGACTTAGTCATCATATCTGCAAGCTGATCTCTAGTACCCACAAAGGAAGTCTTAATGATGCCTGTGAGGATCTTTTCCCGTATAAAGTGACAATCAACTTCTATATGCTTGGTCCTTTCATGAAAGATAGGATTCGAAGAAAGGTATAAAGCTGATTGGTTATCACAAGCAAGTTCCATAGGACCTATCTCACAAAACTTCAATTCTTGGAGCAAATATTTTAGCCATAGAAGTTCGCAAGTAGTATTGGCCATAGCACGATACTATGCTTTTGTGCTTGATCTTGCAACAACAGTCTGCTTCTTACTTTTCCATGAAATCAGGTTACCTCCAATAAGCACACAGTAGCCTGAAGTGGACCTCCTATCAGCAGCATCGCCTGCCCAATCTGCATCTGTATACCCGATGATATTAGTATGACCCCTGTCCATATAAACAATCCCTTTTCCAGGTGATCCCTTGATATATCTTAGGATCCGGACAACTGCATTCCAATGACTATCACAAGGTGAGTTGAGAAATTGACTTACGACACTGACTGGAAAAGCAAGATCTGGTCGAGTCATGGTGAGATAATTTAACCTCCCAACTAATCTTCTATATCTGCCTGGGTCAGGATAGGGCTCCCCCTCATTAGGTAGAAGCTTTACATTTGGGTCCATAGGAGTATGAACAGGTTTACAATCTAACATCCCTGTTTCTTCTAGAATGTCAAGGGCATATTTCCTTTGAGAAATAGCAACACCTATTCTTGATTGGGCTACTTCAATCCCAAGAAAGTAACGTAATCCTCCAAGATCTTTGGTTTGAAAATGTTTGAATAAGTGTTGCTTCAACTCCTTAATGCCTTCTTGATCATCACCTGTAATAACAATATCATCCACATACACCACAAGATAAATACGTTTTTTTAAGGATGAGCATTTAAAGAATACAGAATGATCAGCCTCGCAACGAATCATGCCAAATTGCTGGATAACTTTACTGAAATTCCCAAACCAAGCACGAGGTGACTGTTTTAAGCCATACAAGGACTTTTGTAGTCTGCAAACAAGATCTGACTCCCCCTGAGCAATAAACCCAGGTGGTTGCGCCATATAGATCTCCTCCTCCAGATCACCATGTAAGAATGCATTTTTAATATCCAGCTGATATAAAGGCCAGTGTTTCATGGCAGCCATAGACAAGAACAAACCAACAGATGCCATCTTAGCAACGGGAGAAAAAGTATCACCATAATCCAGACCATAGATCTGAGTGTAGCCCTTTGCTCCAGTCGGGCTTTCAAGCGATCCACCTGCCCATCAGGACCAACTTTAACAGTAAACACCCATCGACAACCAACGACTGATTTCCCAACAGGAGGGGAAACAAGGGTCCATCTAAGATTAGATTCCAAAGCTATCATCTCATCAATCATTACTTGTCGCCAACCTGGATAAGATAGTGCTTCCTGAACATTCTTAGGAACGGTAACAGAGGACAAGGCAGATACAAAGGCAAAATGGGAAGGAGATAACCGATGGTAACTCAGAAAATTGTAAATGGGATGAGGATTAATAGTAGAGCGTGTACCTTTTCGAAGGACGATAGGTAAGTCAGCGGAAGTGTCAGGTTGGACCGTAGTGGGAGAAGCGTTTGGAGCAGGAGCTGAATCATGAGGATCAATAGTAGGTATGTCCTCCGGAGCGGTAGGAACTCGACGCTCATAAAATTTACCATATCGTTGCAATGGACGATCATCCTGTGGTGATGGAGCATCACAAAGAGGAAGGGGAAGGACCTGAGATGGAGTGGAGTCAGATGTAGCTGAGGTGTCAAAGAAAAAAGTGTCCTCAAAGAATGTAACATCTGCGGATACATAAAAATGATGTGTAGAAGGAGAATAACATCGATATCCCTTCTGCACTCGAGAATACCCAAGAAAGATGCATTTAATAGCTCGTGCCGACAATTTATCACTACCTGGAGAGAGGTCATGGACAAAACAGGTGGAACCAAACACACGAGGGGGAACAGTATAAAGGGGATCTGTGGGAAATAAAAGAGAGTGAGGGATTTTATTACCCAAAACAGAGGATGGCATGCGATTTATCAAATAACAGGCAGTAAGAACAGCATCCCCCCAAAACTTCAAGGGTGCATTGGCATTTATTAAAAGAGTTCGGGCTGTATCAACAAGATGACGATGTTTGCGCTCAGCAACACCATTTTGTTGTGGTGTGTGAGGACAACTAGACTGATGTATGATGCCATGAGAACTCAGAAAGGATTTAAAAGATGTAGAGAAGTATTCTTTTGCATTATCACTTTGCAAAATATGAATTGTTTTTCCAAACTGATTCTTTATTGTGGAACAAAAGGTTTGAAAAACATCAAATAACTGAGAACGATCTTTCATTAAAAATAACCAGGTACATCTTGAAAAATCATCAATGAAAGTAACATAGTACCTATATCCTGAAACAGAAGTAACACGACTGGGACCCCAAACATCAGAATGGATAAGAAAAAGGTGTCATACCAAACATTATTCATCAAAGTAATTCAAGGTACCAAGAAAAGTATTTTGCTTTTTCAGGCTCAAAATTGGGCAACTAAGGGGTAGCATTTAGTCAATCAAAGCTCAGAAGGCCGGAAAAATACCTAGTGTCTCAATCATTTTCAAAAATGTTTTCAAAAATTTTTAAGCTTCAAAACAGTTTCAAGTCAAGTTCTAGAGAATACAAACCAAGAGGAATAAAACACTCTATGACAAAAATGGGGTAGATTTAGCGAGTACCCCTATTTGGCTCAAAAATCTCACATTTAGTAGTTCAAAAATCAATGAGAAACACAATTCTACGGAACCACATGCTAATTATCAACTATCAAAGATCATCTCAAGCATTTTTATTTGTAGCCTTATCACAAGAATAAAAAAAATTGGGTTCAAAAATTCACTATCTCAGTTTATTTGGCACTAAGTTCTCACAATTGGATGCATAGTCTAAGCAAGGGGCAATCTAATCATGTGATCATGCAAAACTATGCCTAAATGAATGCAACATGAAAAATGCAAAAATACCCCTACCCCAAGCTTAAAAACTTACATTGTCCCCAATGTAAATAATCGAGTCGGAGAGAGGAGAAAAATAAATAAAATAAAATAATAAATTTTGGAACAACTCACCGAGGTGGTAGCGGGTGTTGGCTCACATTCCAGTCAAAAGCTTGTTGGAAATTGTATCATGGCCGTGAGGTTCATCACGGGCAGGCCGTGATCAATTCTGGTCCAAAGGATGAAGCCTGTCACGGCCGTGACCTTCATCACGACTAGGCCGTGATGCTCTCTGATCTTCAGGGCTAGCTCATCACGCCCGTGATGCGTATCACGGCTGGGCCGTGATCCTTTCTGGTCTTCCTGGTTGGCTCATCACGACCGTGACCAGTGTCACGGCCTGGGCGTGATGGTTGATGACTTTGCTTCTCCTTGCCATTTTTGTTTCTCCTACCTCCTTGCCCTGAAAACACTTAACAAATTTATTAATTTATGATTTTTTTTCTCTTGATCTTCTCAAATTATTCAAGAGTTGAAATAAAAAACAAATGGAAAAGGAAAAGAAAACTTGGGTTGCCTCCCAATAAGCGCTTCTTTAACGTCACTAGCTTGACGTTGGGGAGCTTCCACCTGGATCCCATTGCTTGTAGCATAGGGGCCAGGAGATGCTCAATATGTACGGGCATCCTCCTCCCAGATCCCATGGCTTGTGGAGTGGCGATTGCAGAAGCAATATGACTCTATCCACAATTCCTCCTAGAAAGTGTGTGAAAACTCCATTGACCTCTTTAACTACAATCACGAACTCACTTTCTCACGGGTCAAATGGTATTTTCACCAGGAAATTTAACAGACAAGTGGAAGGGACTAACTTTGCAGTGTCCACACATGCATGTAAGCCAACATATTTATCTAATGCGGCAATTTCAGATTTCTCAGTAAGCATGGTGGAGTGACTGTTTTCCAATTGACTTGCCTCCTCACTTGTTCTTTCCCAAGGATTTGTGAAAGGTAATTCCTCTTCTTGTGGCTCGTCTACCACCACCACTTCATCTTCATTTTGATCCATCCCTGTAACCATATTTTTCTCAAATTCTGCTTCACATGGCTCTTCGGGAATCGCTTGTAAACATGGTGGTGGTGGTGGTGGTAAATACGAACAAAAGGTTTCCCATTCCTCCTTGGAGAGTCTATATACCAGCTTGCCCGTCACACAATCAACTTGTGCTGGAATATAATGATCTCCCAATTCTATGTTGTCTCCCAAACACCAGTTGTCCTCCAAAGTGTGACTCGAGGCTTCCTCATCAGATGGATAGTAATAGTTGTCCATTAATTGCATCCACCTTGCACAACCAACACTCAAAAGAAAAAAATCAAATATATACAGAAAAAAATAAAAATAAAAATGTCTAAATTAGTTGCCTCATTTGTTACTAATGATATTGGGAAAACCAATCCCCGGCAACGGCGCCAAAAACTTGTTGAACGACGAAATATAGGCAAGTATACCTAGTCGTACAAGTAATACGGTGGTGAGACCGTTTATCGTATCCACAGGGATCGGTTGCCAATTACCAATTCTCAAATCAAGCAACTATCTAGACTAAATGAAGAAAGATCAAAACATAAACTAAAGCAATAAAAACAATAAAATATTTTTGGTCTTTTTGGGGAATTTTATCAAACACGTGGAATGCGGAGAAGATGTGTTGGGATTAAATTTCACTAAACCTTTGCCTCATGCACTACCAAGACTATATACCTCCCATTCATGCTTCAAATATTAAAATCAACCCACGAAATTACTCAAGCCCTGATTCCTCAGATGACAAGAGCCTAAGTCCACTAATAGACCCTAATTCCTTAGGTGGCCTAGATTAATGAATTTGCATTAAGAGTAGGGATTACGCGATTACTAATATACCAAACTCCATTCCTAGATGCAAGGTTTACTAGGTGATTAATTCCAGATCAAGAATTGATAAGAACGTCCCCATTGCAAATCAAATCTTAAAATCAGTTCATGGGTAGCTAAACCACAAAAAGCATTAAGCGAAGGAGTTAAACACTAATAAGAAGGCATAAACATAGATTAATCAATCAAAGCAAATACATGAGGTTCAGATTAGCTACATCTAATCCCAACAAAAAGGGATTAGCTACTCATGATAAAGGAAATTACAAAAGAGAAAGAGAGAAGAGATGAAGAAAACTCATGACGAATCCTCCAATCTTCTTCCAATCCAATTCTTTTCCAGTCCAAGAGCAGAGAGAACACGCCCCTTTTTGCTTTCCAAGAGTCTCCCTAGGGTAAAAGTGCTCCTAGGTTAAAAGTCCCTGTTTTTCTGTGTGTCTCTGGTCTCCACTAGGGTTCCCAGCCTCCTTTTTTTCTGTATGCTGCGCTTTTATTTATAGATCAACTGCGCGTCACTGCCGTGATGGCCATCACGGCCAGGCTGTGACGTGTTCTGCAATGGGCGCGCTTTCAAATTTTGGAGCATCACGGCCGTGATGCTCATCACGGCTAGGCCGTGATCAGTTCTGTTGGCCTATCACGGCCGTGATGGTTATCACGGCTAGGCCGTGACAGCTTCTGACTTTTGCCTTCTGCTCTGCTTGATCATGGCCGTGATGGGCTTTGCTTGGCTCATATTCTTCACCTTTCAAGCTCTATCTTCATCCAAGCTCCATCATGGTCAATTTTGAGCATTTTATCCTAAATTCCTGCAAAACAATACCACAAGACCACCTTACCCGTTCCAAGGTAAAAACTAATAAAAATAAAACTAAAATGGCCTAAACTATATGAAAATGCATGCAGAAATGTACATGAAATATGAGGTGAAATCACACTCATCAAAGATATGCAAGAGTGAGATACCAATATATGGATAGATTACAATAATTATATGCATGATACATGCATCAAATAAACATATTAACATTTACCAAATATTAATAAATAAAACAACAAGTATCATATCAATGGGTGTCATACCCGTGCAATCAGCTTTTATAAAGATTATGCATGACACTTCAATGTTCCGGCTCTATAAACTTAATCTCATGAGATCCCTTCATCTTTCTAAGAGTTGATCAAACTCAAAGCCCCCACTTGGGCATCACCGTCGTGACTAAAATCCCTGTTTGGACATCACCGTCGTGACTTATATGATAGCCCCTGCTTGGGCATCACCGAAGTGACTAAAAGTCCCTGCTTAGGCATCACCGAAGTGACTAACAGCCCCTGATTGGGCATCACCGAAGTATATATATATATACTTACTTTCCGGCATGTATGATCAACTTATGTAAATCGGAGGACAGAATGTTGAGTTTCTAGTCAATGTTCCCAAGAAGAGGCTTAAGTTAGATACAACTCTATTAGTTGGCCCGATAGGTTGACCATCATCATTTAAGGTCACTACTTCCCGCTCTGCCATGGTTCTTGCATGATGTTTTCCCATGAGTTTTTTTTTTTTATGTTTCTATTTTCAGGGCAGAGTCATCAACATAATAAAAATAAGGTCTAGTATTTGTTATCATTATATATATTCTTGATTGATATCTCCAACTTGTGCAAAATCTTTCATAACTTCTGGTTCTATGAAGTCTTCCTCTCTATTTGTTCTTGATGGTGCTTGATTTTGTTTCTTTTTAACTAGAGGCTCGCTGGAGTTAGGATGACATTTGCTAAGAGATTTTTCTCCATTCAATGACTTGATTGCATCCATTTCTTTTGACTTTTGAAGTTGAATAAAGTCATCAATCAACATTGACGGACATGTTGGCACCCTTTTTTCCTTTTTAGAGCTTTGAGTTTTGGAAATGATTGTGTCAAGAGAAAGCTTCTGTTGATCTTGCTTTTGAGACTCTGCTAAAGGAATAAGGACTTTCTTTGTTTGCCCAAGTTACCGTCTACCTCTTTGAACTTCATCTATATTATTCCCACGAGTTCTTTTCTTTGGTATTCCTATTTTCAGAGTAAACTCATCAAAACCTTCCATGGCTTCTGGTTGTCTCGTGTTTTTCTCTATATTTCTTCGAGAAGGTGGCTGATTTTGATTTACTTTGAGCCTTTCTATTTTCTTGGCAGCAATGTTTTTATCCAAGTCGATATGTACCTCTTGAACCTTTTTTCTATTATTCCTCTGTAGTCTCTCATGCAATTTATCAATTTTCTCTTCATTAACTTGCTTAAATTTCCATGCCAACTCAATGCGATCTTCCTTGGAAATCAACACTTCTTCTAGTAGGACTTTGACCAATCTTTCTAAGGACAGATCCACCACCTATACCTGTCACTCTCTTCATTTTGACTTATGACTATGAACTACAAAATAAAAAACAAATAATAGAGAATGAGTAATATAAGAGTAAATAGCATAAGAGTGGTATATCATGTTGTATTATATCATGTAAATAGGTAATATATCATATTGTATTATTATATCATGTAAATAGGTATATCATGTAATTTAATTGCTTCCAATGGCAGAAATTGCACAATGCATTATCACAAACACATGCAGCACGAAAATCCTACAGCAAGTTTATTCAAATACAGGTATACAGCAAATCAGAAGTGAAATATCCATCAGGCAAATAAAGCATATTTTTTTTATGGTTGTTTCAAATAAACCAGTAGACTAAGTTCCCAATGTATGAAATTAGAAATAATGAAAGGGTTAATATGTTTCTCACAAGTCTCAACCATTTAACCTAAAATAATATAAGCACCAAGCCATCAAATGACTATAGGACAAGAAAATTTTCAACTTTCAAGTTTGACACTAATGTCAGATGTGGCTCCCACTTTTGCAGTGACCATGCTACATTGATAATAAGGAAACTATGCACATGATTCCATCCTTACATGAAGAATAGGAAGAATACTTTCGCTATCTCCCATCCATATGTTAAGTATCATGTCTATTTTCTTTTTTGGCTGGACATATCAGGTTATGTTCACTAGTTTAAATCTGTAACTGTTCATGACCAGTAGCAATTTTGAAATTATCTCAAACTTTTTAAGTAGTAGAACCAAACAGGAGATACAACAAGGAATATTAAGAAAAAAACTCAAGAATGCATCTCTTATCACAAATCAGTAGATGCACAGGTCATGAACATGTTAATACATATCATCTACCAGTAGATGACTAGATGCATCTCTTATCACAAACATGTTAATACATATCATCTACCAGTACCAATACATAAATCTGCATATTATTGTAAATAAGTATGTTTGTGAAAAAAAATTGCAGTGAATTGCAAATCAATTAAAAGTATGTTTGTTAAATATCATTTTAAAACTGTTGCACATTTCTAAAATTACAAAACAGATGTTATAAACCATAATAAATACAGGTTTAAACTTCAAAACAGAATGAGGTACCAATCATGTCATTATATACTATAATGTGGAGTATACATGACCTACTCCATAGTCTCATGTACTATCATCAAAATTACAATCATCATTGCTTTCACTATCACTCTTAAAACTAGCTTCATCATCACTTACATTTTCCTTTTGCTGAACATTAAGTTCAGATAGACGCTTTTCAACTATATCATCGGTACATCATTCCTAACCAAATCAATTTCACAACCATCCTTTGACAAAGCAATATTTGCCGAAATCTCATATGTTTCATCCCATGCACTTTTAAAGCTTCAAGTTACTGCCTCTAATGTCACCCCATTATTTTGAGTTTTCAGTCTTGCTTCGCGTTGTCTTGTATGAAACTTATATCCATTAATAATACCTTATAGCAACATTATTTGGTCCCCTAAACAATGCCTTCAACCAATCACATATTCCCTCATTCATGACACGTGTTTCAAACCATTGAATGAAATCTTCTCTTTGATTTTTAACTTTGTTCCAGTTTCTTCCTTTTCGGTGATTATCAACATCAAGCTCATGCTCTCTACAAAATAAATAACCCAACCTTTCAATGAAAAAGAGAAAAAAAATTCTTTATAAGGATAAATGTTGTAGTAAGTCGATGACGGTACCTAATTTAGTCTTCCACTTCTTCACAATTGAATAAGATGGACCCATGGGCTTGGTTTTTTGATTTATTATCAAGAGAAAATAGTTTCCTACCCCCGACAGGGTGACCCACGTTAGGAATGTCATCGCTATTTCCTGTCATCCCATATAATAAATCCACCCAAATTGAATCGGTCCACCCAATCTAACCTCATTTGCTAGGTGAATAGGTAAGTGAATCATCATGTCAAAAAAACTTGGAGGGAAGATTCAAACCAATTGGTAAAGTGAAACATTCCTGGCTGCTTTATGAATTGACGACTGTCCCCACAAACCAACACGGGTCTTTTCAACATGCTTTGTCCTCACTCACACGCTTCTTGGGAAAACTTCCCAGAGGTCACTCATCCCAGAATTGCTCCAAGTCAAGCACACTTAACTGTGGAGTTCTTAACTGATGAGCTCCCGAAAAGAAGATGCATCTTGTTAGTATAGGTAGTACCAATCAATTCATATAAACATTCCTCAGCTGTATAGTCCCATACCTACACAGTATCAGAATCCCTCTCATTCGGGTGTGTAATCGCTTCATTCATGTGTCCCTCCACCTAAAGGCCTATCAGGAGCCGCTCCTTGTCCGTGCCTTCTTGCACCGGCCACCACTCCCCACCCTCGTCGGCACCTGGTTGTTACATGCCCACCAGCTTCCTCTTGGTTCGTCCCCGAACCACACCGTACTGGGAGAGGTGCTGCTCTGATACCATTTGTAACATCCCTGGCTGCTCTATGGATTGACGACTATCCCCACAGACCAACACGGGTCTTTTCAGCATGATTTGTCCTCACTCACACGCTTCGGAGTTCTCAAGTGATGAGCTACCGAAAAGAAGATGCATCTTGTTAGTATAGATAGTACCAATCAATTCATATAAGCCATCCTCAACCGTATAGTCCCATACCTACAGTCTCAGGATCCCTCTCATTCGGGTGTGTAATCGGTTCATTCATGTATCCCTCCACCTAGAAGCCTGCCAGGAGCCGCTCCTTGTCCGTGCCTTCTTGCACCGGTTACCACTCTCCGCCCTCGTCGGCACACGGGTGTTACAACAACGTAGCCCAAATACCCTATCATTAAGGTATCGGACATAGGACGTGACACGTCTGCCAATGCATGCATATAAAACATTTTGTTCTCGTTATTTTTTTCTTTGTGTTCATTCTTCTTTTGTCGAAGCTCAAGATGGCTTACAACTTGTAACACCCCGATTTTCACTGCTTTCTAATATCGGTAATAAATATATAAACATATATATTTTTATCCGAGACTCAAAATGATTTGGGGTAAACCACTGTCATTTCTATATCATGCTTTATATCATAGGGTTACAATGAAATTTTGGGTTGAAAATTCAGACGGAACCCGGTATGCGTTTTCTCTGACAGTAAAAGTTTACTGCTCAAAAAACCTAATTTTAATTCGTGAACGAGATGAATAATGTTTTTATCATATTTACTACGATACTGGAAGTTTTGAAAATTTAGTGTAAAAATATAATATTATATTTACTGTTGGTGAAAACGTCGAGATATCTCTAGGAAAACCTGCATCAGATGAATCAGGGAGTCAGCAACGGAGCTGAGATGACTGATGTGACAAGCATTTATGACGATCCTATCCTAGTCATAATGGCCATAATGGCGCATTTATGACAATTAGATATTTTGGCATGGAAAAGACAATTTTGCCCCTAGCTTCATATAATTTTTACATGCTTTGCCATTGGGATTTTGTACCAAAATTCCCCAAAACCCACGGCTCCTTCACTTAGGCAATTTCATTTCATCCATTCATGTCATTTCCATATGAACATAAGCATTTTTGCCTTAAGAACACCGTAAGAACATCATAGTGATTTGTGAAGAACATCATCAAAATCATCAATTTCTTTGATCATCAAGAGGTAACCTCTCTTAATCCTACCTTTCTAAGCCTTTCTCTTCACAAGATTCTTGAGTTTATGCCATGAATCATCAAGTTCTTCATTTTTTTCAAGTTCATGAAGCTTTCTTCAAAAATTCATAACTAATTGTAGAAAAATCATTTTGACTTGAAACCAATTTCTATGATCTTATAATCATCCCTATATTTGTTATCCAAGAGAATGTGTTCAACAAAAATTTCCGTCCTATTCTTTCTCTCTTGGCTGAAACCCTCACAAATAGGTGTTCTTGGATTTTGTTTCAACTTTAAGTCATGATTCATGATTTAATCTCTTAATACCATGATAGCTCTTGTATGTAAGCATGATTAGAAGATCATAAATCAAACCCTAGCCTATTTTATTCAAAAGGGCCGAAAGCCAAACTTTGGGTGTTAGATGAATTTTTGATTCAAAGTTGTCTTGTGACACTTAAATCTAACTCTATGTTATGCATATTTGTTGAATCCAAGAGTTGAGAAAATTTCAAAATCCCTAGCCTTTTGATCCTGTGAATACTGAAACCCTAGTTCTTGGAGCTAGATGAGTTTCATTCAAAGTTCTTAGTTCATGATTTTGGATTAAGTGCTTAATCATGTTTAATAATTTGCTTAAGGATCATAAATCCCTAAGTTAGAAAATTTTTAACTTTCCTAACTTAGAATTTTAGAAGAGGCCGAACCCCAACCCTCTTGATTAAGTTTATTGTTGTTTAATTTTGATTTATTTTGGTTGCAATTCGTTATGAAGGAATCGATCGGGTTGGTTAGACCTAAAGCCAACGGAGGAAACCGGATCAAATCGGGAGATTGTTTGAAAACCGTTAGTTCGAATCTCAAAGAGGTAGGAGGGGATTGCCTGAGGGATTTTTCCGATGGCTACGTGCTATCTGTTGTTGTCTGTATCATTTGTCTGGGGTGTTTTGTTTAAGTTGTTTGAGTTGTGCTATCTTTATCTGTGATTGGTTATCTGCATTTAATTGTTTATCTGCAGTATATATTATGATGTTGTGATGCATGATCTGCCTGGGAATATTGTTATGATGATACTGTGGATTGTTGTTTGAGAAGCCTGACAGTGGTCAGTGCCCAATCAATTAATCAGATAAAAGCTTTAAGAAGACTTTACGAGGAATATTCAATAGTTAATTGAAAAATACTGGAAGATATTATGATTTTAATTAATCATGTGAGAAAATAAGGATTATTTGAAAATATTATTATTTTAATGATTTATTAGTGTAAAAGAAATTTATGAGTCACGGTGACGACGTAACCGTACGTAAAATTATTTTTGTATTGCTAATTTTTACATAAGAAATCCCGTAATATTATAAAAATTTATTTTGTGAAATTAATTTTCGAAAATAACTTATTTATTATATAAGAAAATTATTTTAGAAGAAATGTCAAAGTTTGACTTTAAAACGTTTTCTTTGAAAATGTTAAACGACGGCAAGTTTTGAAATTATTTATGGTGGGGAGTTTAAAAATAGCAGTACTTATTTTGAAAAGAGATTTAATCTCAATTGATTTATTTTTTTTAGAATTGAAGTTTCAGTAAAAGAGTTCTTGATGATTTGACGTTATTTCGGGAAAAATGAGTTTCCAAAGGAAAATGGATTTTTTTATGATTTGACGTTTTACAAACGAATTTCAAGTAGAAATGATTTTCTGTAAATGAGTTTTACTCAATGACGTATTTCCGGTAACTTGGATAAGTTGCAGAGATCTTATTTTGGATTTGTTTTTCACAGAACAAAAATGACGTAAACGACGATATGGAACTTAGTAACCGAGATGTCGGGGTGCTAGTGTTCTTATGACGTTATAGACTTGGTGTTCAATAAACGGTGTGTCTACTTCACGACGTAATAAACGACGGTAAAAAATAAATGATGTTTCTATTACCACGAACCTAAGACTGGTGCATCGGTCTAAGGGTTTCGTGATTGAGCACTCAGACTTTGAGGTCCTGTGTTATTAATGAAAGTTTTAATATGTTAAAACTCTGTCGGTCGCAAGCTTTGAGCTTCGGCAAAGGAAAGATTGAAAACAAAGAAAAATGACGAGAACAAAGTGTTTTACACGCATACTCGGCAGACGTGCCTACCGAGTTGATCATGGTATCTTAATGATATTCATGTCTCGGCGCATTGTTAATCATGGTATCTTAATGGTATTCATGTCTCGACGTATTGTTAGTCATGCATGTCTCGACGTATCATTTGGCAATCGAGCTTGATCAACTCATTTACACGACGTTGGGATCTCCGGAGATTAAGTAAAATGTTAGTAGATGAATATTGAAGTGTTCATGCATAATTTTTCAAACGATGATGTTTGGGGTGTGAAACCCATTGATAAACTATATGCTTTGCTGTGAATGCTTATACTGTTATCAACATGTATATATATGAATCTTTTTTTGTAGTGTCGTGCATGTGGTCGGCGAGTTAAATCCATATATTGGTTTCTCACTCTTGCATGTTTTATTTATGGTCTCTTTGATGCTTTAATATCGGGGAGTTCAGATGAGCCATTCAAGGGATATGACACATCCAAGAAGAAGGCTACTTAGTTCGGAGCATGCGGATGCTACCTCTTATTATTATAGTGTCTGTTAGTTTTGACCAGCTTAGGCTTTATTTAATGTAGTGTGTTGTTATCAAATAATGAACTTTACTTATAAAGATTTAGGTGTGAAGACGATACGAGGCAGTATTGTTGTATGACTTATACATATATTCATATATTTAAGTGTGGTTTTGACTACATTGTTGTTATGATGTTGTAAAGAAAAAATTTTATCACCATGTTTTTCGAGGAATAAATGTTGAGAAAATATTATTTTCCGAAAGCAACTAGCAAACATTCTTTTAGTTTATTTTCCGTAACGGGTTAGTCATGTAATGACCCAAGGAGGGTGTTACAATAGTGGTATCAGATCTGGTTGAGTCTTTCGGGATTTTTGGGGAATAGGTCTGTTGTGTTGACGTTGTGTTTTCTCTGAATAAAGTTTTCTTTGAATTACTTCTTCGAAGTAATGTATATGTTAATACACCAATGTGCATTTCATTTTCTGGTGGACGTTTAACTGACTTTGTTCTGCAGGTCAGTTATGGAACTCGCACCAGAAGGTGGACATGGACGAGAACGTGGATGCGGTCGTGGACGTGGTCGTAGAGGTGGTCCTATTGGTGGTCGTGGTAACATGGATGAAAATTATGAAGAAGGAGTGGACTGTGCCGCTCAGGCTATGGAACATGTGGCAGCTACTATTGCCAATCAAACTGCATCTATGAATGCCCATAATCTGGAAGCTACGGAAGGCAAGGCTCTGATTGCGTTTCGAAGCCAAAATCCTTCACAGTTGGTGGGGATGCTGACCATGAGAAAGCTGACCTATGGATTCAGGAATTGGAGAAAATCTTTGAGCTAGTAGTTACTCCGGTAGAAGTAAGGGTTACCTATGTTGTTTTCCTATTAATAGGAGATGCTGAGTACTGGTGGAAAGGTGTTAAACAACTTCTGGAAGCCGATCATCAGGAAATTACCTGGAACATTTTCTGAACTGTATTCACGGACAAGTATTTTCCGGAGAGTGTTAGAATCGATAAAGAACAAGAATTTATGGGGTTACAACAGCAAGAACTACCAGTCGAGGAATATGTGACGAAGTTTGAATCGCTTGCCAAATACTTCCGTTTCTTTCAAGCTCGGCCCAATGATAGCTGGAAGTGTGAGAGGTTTGAGGCAGGGCTGAGATTTGAGATTAAAGAGTCTGTCTTATCTCTGCAACTTCGAACTTTTCAAGATTTAGTTGAGATGAGTCAGAAGATAGAACAAATGAAGAAGGGAAGAGATAATAAGGGGAATGTTGAAGGACCCTCTCGTTCCAAGGATCAACATCAAAATCGAGATCAGAGAGGAGAACAGAACCAGAGGAAACCTTATTTCCGTTCACCGGGAAATGACCGGAATCAACACCAATATCGTCCTAACTCTTCTGTATCTGGTAATGGGGGTCTGAAGAACCAAAGTCAAGGCCAAGTCAGCAGATGTTACAATTGTGGAGACACAAGACATTTGTCTGCAACTTGTCCCTTGGGAGGAGTTAAATGTTTCAACTGTGGTCAAGTGGGACACATATCAAAGGACTGTAATGCACCAAAGCGTAGATCAGTTGTCAACAACACCCGGACAAATAAGCCGACAACTACAGGTAGAGTTTTTAAAGTGTGGAAAGCTGAGACTGCAACCTTTGGTGGTAATCTTTTAACTATACTTTTCGAATTCGGATGCAATTCATGCTTTTATTTTGATGGATTGTGTGTGAATACTTTGGAATTGCCTGTTTCTTTGATTATCATGATTTGATTGTTTCAATCTTAACCGCTAAGCCAGTTACTATCAATTCTCTTTGCTTGAACTGTCTTATTACCGTCCAGGATATACATTTCCTTGATAAAAGAAGTTTCTTGATGAGACCCAATCTATTCACTTTTACTTTTGGTGGAAGTGACCCAGTCTGGATTTTTGTCGGACTGTTGTTGTTTTAAATCATTGTGTAGTAAAATTCTTTTGAGAGATGAAACTTTATTAGATTCATGTTTGTAAACATGTACCGATCATGCATTTTTACACGCACGAACCTATTAAAGAATCTTTTTACATAATGGATATTTCTGGGATTCCTTTCAGAGTGACAAAGTTTTTCTATATATTTTTCTATCATTAAGGTATCAGACATAGGACATAACAACGTAGCCCAAATACCGTATCATTAAGGTATCAGACATAGGATGTGACACGTCTGCCAATGCATGCATATAAAACATTTTGTTCTCGTTATTTTTTTCTTTGTGTTCATTCTTCTTTTGTCGAAGCTCAAGATGGCTTACAAATATTCGTAATTTTTAACGTGATATATTTCTCAACACTAACACAGGACACGAAGTCCGAATGCTCAATCACAGAACCTTATACCTTGCAATCAGTCTTAGGTTCGTGGTGATGAAATAAAAAAAAACAATATTCTCTATTGACAACGTTCATCACAACATGTAACAATGGTACAACGTGTAACAACGTAACACTGATCAAAGATCTTCGTGCTTGTAATTAAGAATGCCAGTATCACGACGTCTCGGATACTAGATTTACGTTAACACTGTTTTCGTTCGGTGAAACACAAAATCAAAACAAAACTTCCGAAACTTATCCAAGTTGTCGGAAATAACCCGGTGTATAAAACTATTTTACGGAAAATATGTTTACATTGGAAATTCGTTTTACAAAATCATCAAAATCACTTGAAATTCATTTTCTTTCATAAAATCAATACTTTGAACTTGAAAATATTGCTTTGATACAAATTATTTATTTTAACTAATATTAACGTTTGTAGTAGTCCTACCGTAAATATTGTCGGGATTGTCCGACGTTTGACCTTTTAAAAACGTTTTTAGTCCAATTATGACTTTTCTAGTAAAATAATTTTTCCAACACCATAATAAAATTATTTTTGAAACTTATTTTCTTAAATTAATATTGTCTAATATTTAGAAGTTTCTTACGTTTAAACTAGCAGTGCAAAAATATTTTCACGGTTACGTCCTCACTATGACTCATAAAACACTCTTATGCCGTTAAATCATTAAAATAATAATATTTTTCAACATTCCTCATTTTTTCCAAATAAAATATTCCATTAATATTATATCACAATATTTTACCGTTAAAACATTGAATATAATTTATAAAGCTTCTTAAAGCTTTTATTGATTAATTGATTGGGCACTGACCACTGTCAGGCTTCCCTAACAACAATATCACAAATATTCTCAGGCGGATCATGCATCACAACACATTATAATATAATTGCAGATAAACAATTTAAAGAAAATCAACCATCACGGGTAAAAATAACATCACTTAAACAACTTGAACCAAATTAAATAAGCACTACAACCACAGATAAATAATACAGACCACACACTAATCACATACAGTTGTTGTGAAAAATCCCTCAGGTAAGCTCCCCTTACCTCTTGAAGATTTTTCCTTGCCGAATTGAAATTCCGTCAAACGTCTGTTTTCCGCAAAACACGTACACAACTCCCACCACAATTTATCCTTCAATCAAAATACAACAAATAATTATCAAGCAAACACTAAATACACATATTCTCATGTATGATAGGTTCGGTCATGAGGTGATTAATTGGCTAAAGATTTCTAAAAATCCTAATCTCTTGGATTAGTGATCTTTAATCACTTGAAACCCTAAAACAAAGATTAGAATACAAAGATTGAAATAAAATATTCCAACCTTTCAAGAACCCTAGTTTTGGCCATGACATTTAACATAGGCTAGAGATTTCAAAAATTTACATACTCTTAGATCCATGACCTTAGAGTAGTGTAGAGTTAAGATAAATTATCGCAAGTTGAAAAATGAAACAAAATCTTTCAACTCTTCAAAATATAATTTCGGCCATGAACAAATCAATAGGTTAGAAATTTGAGTTGGATTCAACATCATGGATTTAAGACATACATGTACAAAAAAGAATGAATTAAACATGATTTGCCAAAAAAATTGAACAAAGTTCCTCCCCCCACACAAACTAGGTTTGGTCTTAATGAGATAAATGGAAATGAAATTTTTGTTGGATGCATCCTTTTGGATCTTAAATATAGAGAGGATACTAAGATCATAGAAATTAGTTTCATGATCATAGGATTTTTCTATGATTTTCTATGAATTTTCAAATTTCTAGATCTAGGAATTGAAAAATATGATCAAGACTTCAAATCACAAAAATGAATGAAGAACATGATGATGATTGAGTGAGAGGAGTATGGTATACCTCTTGGAATTGAAAAATGAGCAAGGAATTAAGCACTTTCTTCACAAACTCAACTATGGTGTTCTTAGCTTTTTGAGAGAAAATGTGAGATGATGAAGATGAAATTAGAAAATGACCAAGTGTGGTTGTGGGGAGGCTGCACGAAATTAAGGGAGTGAGGGGCAGTTTTGTCCATAAAAAATTGCCTTGGGGACAAAATGGTAAAAATACATAGGGACAAACTTGTAGTTCCATTAAAATTAAAGGACATTTTGGACATTTCACACCTAAAGCCATCATGACAAACATGTGGTGAGGCTTGGTTGGAGATGTGGCTGATTTGTGTCCACAAATTGTGGGGCAAATTTGTCATTTCAATGAAAGTTTAAGGATAAAATGGTCCAAGGGCAAAATGGTCTTTACACTAGTTTAAAGAAATATCTAGATTTTTGTTTAAAAGTCATCATGACATTGGTGACTCATCCAGGTTCTATCTAAATTTTCAACCAAAAATCTCACCATATACTTATAAAAATAAGTATGATATGGATATGACTTTGGTTTTCCCAAAATCATTTTCTAAGTTTCAGATAAAAATATAAACGTTTGTTTATATTTATACCAATCTTAGAAAGTGGAAAAATCGGGGTGTTACAATTATCATGTAAAAAGCAAGAATATATCATAGCGATGCTGCTGTCATATATTAAGAAGAGCGAAAAGCACCCTCCAAGTCTTATATTAGGGGTTTTTAATACTCATGTTGGTATTTTTGAGCTTACTATTAATTTATGTTGCTGCCATTTTATTTGCTATTACTTTAATCTTACTTTGCCTCAAGAAAAAAATCTTACTAATTTGCTTCAAACTCTTCAATGTTGTTATGCTTGCTGCGGATTGTTCTTATACAGACTTGTGTTGGATTTGGATTTTTTTTAAAAGAAAAAAAAAACAATACTTGAAGATTCTCAAGAGTAACGTGTAGGATTTTTTTAAAGGACTAAATATCATTGATTGTAAATGTAAACTCATGATTTTCTCCTATTTATTCTTATCCTAAAGAAAAAATATTAATTTAAGTAGGATAAGACAAAAACTAATGTGCAAGGACTACTATCCCAAACTTTTTTTTTTTTTTTTGATAAATCACACACATTGTGTAGGGATTGGACTAATAACTCCACAGTCCCCAACTTACGAATAACTCTCAAGCCGCAAGCATATTGGATCCCAATTTCAACAACAAAGCTTCATTAAACATGTGGAGCATTCTAAAATAATTAACTAAAAATGGTTTTTTTTGTCCGTGCAATTTTGCACATGTTAAGAATCTTAAAAAAGTAAATTTACATAGAAACTTGTATATTTTATACTTTCAAAATCGAAATATTTAGTTTTCCACTAAATAGTTATTACTTTTGAGTTTTTTAATATGTACAAAGTTGCACATGATAGAAAAACCCAAATAAAAACCCATCCCACCTTGAGCTTTGGGAGTACAAAAATGATTCCTAGCCAATGTGTTATTCTGAAGAATAAAAATTACAACCAATTTTTAAGATTCCTATGAGATTGAAGTTTAAGATGACTATTTGGGCCCATACCTCAAAACCATTTGGATTTTTTCCCCCTATTCCACTATTGAGTAAAGACCCAGCCCAAAAGATAAAAACAAACGAGTATTGAGGAGTGTTGGACCTATATCTAAACAAAACAAACCCTCCTCGGTCCTTTTTATAAAGCTCTTGCTACCTTCACCACTTTGACACTTCAGCAGGGTTTGAGTTTCACCAAAAAAAAAAAAGCCTTCGCCGCTGCCAAAGTGAGATTGCGGAAAGGGTGGCAAAACGCCTTTCACTATATATAAGAGATGTTTTGAATACTTGTATGACATGATTATAGGGAGCAGTGAGACGCCCCGACGTCCCATTAAAGAAAACCAAAAAAAAAAACTTAATTTCGTTATTATCGTTAAGCTGATATATTAAAACATCAAAAAAAAGTAATAAAAAAAAAATTTAAAACATACCCAACATATATACATACATACATACATACATACATACATACATAACATATACAACTCAAGACCTGATACAGTACAGTAGAGGGAATCCCATCAGTCGGATCCCAAAATGTACAAACTGATAATCAAACAGAAAATAAAAACAACATCCTAAAGAGACAAGACGCACTGGCCATAGACTCTATACTCAACTATGAGGATCCACTGCTCGTCCTCCAACGTCTGGCTCATACGAGGTCCCATCAAGCTCCTCCATAGCTGGCTCCCCCGTAGGATATTCTCATCACGATCACATAAAAAAAACATATGCAATATAGAGAAGACAGGGATAAGAAACCATATAACATCAAACGTGGAAAGGGTTTAGCAACATTTAATTAAATAACGGCACACTAAACATCTGTCTCCCAAGTATAAATATATGTAACACAATCATCCTCAATCCACATCTAGGATCTTTCCTCTACCCTCCATCATGATGCAATGCAAATGCTGTATGACTAATCTCCTCAAGTATCGGCCATATCCAGATATCACAACAATATAATCGACACGTCCCAGAGTCCCCGGCGCACACCCTCTTCCGCGGATGGAGGGTGCTCACGCAAAGCAATGGCACTATAGCTACACAACCCGGAGCACACCTCTGGACCACAATCCAAGATGCTCATGCAATGCATAAACTATAGCTACGACTAAAATGAAATCATCTCTGGACGGTCTGCCGTTAGCCTATCCCCGGGAATTCTCCCTCCGAGGCATAGACCCCACTCGACCATGTTTCAGGTCCACTTGACCATGTTTCAGGTCCCTCAAATCACAGACCATGTTTCAAGTCCTCCCCCTAGTGCCCTAACCGCTCATCATAATCTCATAGATAATCTCAAAATAATTTCATCTCATCAATCTCATCCTCATGTCACGATAATCATCTCGGTTAGGCACTGCTATCACATATCATATGCAATCCCCAATACATCCTCATGTCTCAACATAACTTGTAACTTACTAAATCTCTAAGCGCATTCATAACACTCATCATATCATCACAATCATCATCATGTTATCCAAAATCATCATCATAAATCATCATGTCATAATATCATTTCCAAATAATAAATACCAAAATATAATAATAATAATAATAATAATAATAATAATAATAATAATAATAATAATAATAATAATAAGTATAAACACTTTCAAAAATAATTACAACACTCGTGATATCATACATCAAGTACCAAGTTCAAATCAACCAGTCAAACAGACAATCATCACGTAATAAAAATAATATACATATAGCGTAACGACGATAAATGCACAATTTCTATATCATCATCGGTACCACTGAGTAGTCCCCAATGTGGTATAGGCATTGTCTGTTACCCACTCTCCTGTAGGGTTTGGGTCGCCCTTCGCCATTATCTAATTAAATGTAACCGCTCCGTTTCCGACGTTAAATAGTTTCTTTCCCCCCACCTGGAGAGTCGCGCGCTACACGGAACGAGATGAAACGAACTAAACGAAGCATCCTCGAAACTCCTCGATTCCGCCTCACCTAGAAATAGGGTCTCCGATCCTCAAAATCCACCTATGACTCACATATAAAAAGGCACATTGTAAGGAACTCAAAATTGGCAGCAAATGCCACCAAATCCGCCACTGATTTGGACTCAAATATCACAATCCAGACACTTTTTTTTACAAAACTGAACGGTGAGATTAAAGATCTATCTTCTCTTTACCTTATCCAAAAATTTCAGCTTGATCCAACGGTGGATGAGCCGGGGATGAACCTCGCAAGATGACTGGTCTGGAGCTACCCGAGTTGAACTCAACTCCAACTTCTAGGATGAATAACTCACACTCTGGGAAAGTTACAGAAATTCCAACCGTTAGATATGAAGAAATGCTAGCTTAGAACCTCCATGTCAAATTTGGACACAATCCAACGGATGATGCAGGCTTGGTGATGATTTCTCTGAAACTGTTCCAGCTCCTAAAGCTCTCAACCATGGTGTTTTTGGGGTTCTTTAGTGATCTCCCTCTCTCATTCTCTAATTCTCTCTCTAATTATCTCCATCTCTCTCTCTAAAACTCTCTGGCTTTCTGTTCTTTCCAACTCTCAGGTCTCGTTCTCTGTTTTCGGTTTCAAAAGGCTCGAGTGAAATCACTGGAGCCTTTTTTATTTTTTTTCAAATTCCTAGCGCTCACGCTCAGCGTGAGTTTACCCACGCTCAGCGTGGGAGCATCCACCAGCGTGCTTGCATGCGTGCCATGTAACCTGCCACGTGTCCTCGTGCATGGTACCACTTTCCCACGCTCAGCGTCAACTCCCCCACGCTCAGTGTGACCTCTGGTCAGCAACGTTGACTTCGCGCGTTTCTTCGCGTTCTGAGCTCGTTGGAAGTCTGATTGACCTCAAATTTGAGATATAGGCTCATCAAGACCTAATAAACAACCTCAAACCATCAAAAATTCATAATCTCAACCCTAACTCCAAATTTCTTGTTTCAAACTCATACGTCCTAAAGACAATAATCGGGGAAAACCCTAAGTTGTTTTCACGTTCAAACTCACTCGAGATGACTTCGTACTTTCCATGCAAAGGTTCCTAGACCTCAAACAACATCTTAAATATTTAATCCAAACCTTAAACCTAATCCTCATACTTAAACAAAACATAAAATTACGGATGTTACAAGCAGTGCATATGTTGCAACTTCGTTCTACTCAGAACGGTACTACTGCTAATTCCTTATCACTAAACTGTTTGCATCTGCTTATCTCCTGTTTTAATTTGTTGTGCTGATTTGTCTTCATTAGATCCAAGAGCAAGGCAACTGGACTTGGTTCACGGATCATCGTTGCACATGCAGCTATTGTCAGATGGAAATCACTGATGATGACTTATATTTCTTCGCCGGCTCTGTTATGTTTTGTTCTTGTGACAATGGTAGGCATCAATCACTCAACAACAACCATGATTTCCTTGATTAAAAGTTTAGGTGAGCTGATTAATTAGATGTCAATATTTTTATTTTTGTTTAGCTGTATAAATTATTATAAAATATATTATTTAATTATAAACAGCGTCAGGAATTCACTCTTTAGTGTAGAGACCAATTTAGTATCTTAAAAATGAGGAAACCCAGGTTGTAAAATCCAAGAATAGGAATTGGAATAGGAGGTGGGGGCCAAGCGAATCGCGAGTTTTGAACTATCCTGCAGTAGAGAGAAGCTACTAATTCAATTCCCAAATCAAGGGTTTTGTTCTGTTGGAGTTCACACTAAAACCACCAAAAGGAGAAACTATTAATTCAATTCCCAAATCAAAGGATTTGGTTTGTTGGAGTTCACACTAAAACCACCAAAAGGTTTTATCAAGATCTGGGATTCTTTCCCAGACGGAAAATAGGATGTAAGGATGAATGGGGGAATTGTGGGGTGGGGAATTGGGAAGGAAACATAGAGACAACAAGAGGAGTTTTTCATTAGCCATGAAACAATGAGTACAAATAGATGGGAAATGTGACAACTTTTAAATAGATGGGAAAGGTAACAACTTTTAAAATGGTAGCTAGCTAGGTTGGTACGTAGTACAGTTCAACCTTGGAGATAGTCAAACATATGTGGTGCTTAAGCATATGAATAATCATTTGGTCATCCATCTTTCTAGTAGTCTTTCAAAATAGTTTTGAGAATCACAATATGTAATTTAGAATGAAACATGCTCATAAATAGTTGTGTGTAATAATATCTTTATGGTGTTGCATGCATTTTCTTCGATCTTCGCTAGTACCTAAATTAGACTATGATGACAGATCATGCATTGATAATCACAAACTATTATCAAGTATTGATTTTGTTTAGTACCTTGTTGAATGAACAATACTGACAATGCTTGCTACCCCTTAAAGGGACTGAATCTCAATAGCTGGAAGGCACAATCCATTCTTTATTGTGCTTTGCAATATGTTCAAACTATGAAATCTAGAGATCAAGAAACGCCACACATTGCTTGGGGGGAATGTGATGATGTGGGACATTTGGTTTGAGAATCATTCTTTTGTTGCTATTCAAATTGTTGCCACTAAAATAATGATTGATGAAAATATAAAAACTACTAGTATCATTTTTAATGTTATAAATTTATGCTTAGAAAAATATATATCTTCTACTGCAATACTATAAAATCATAAATACTTGATATTTGTAATGCTTTTAAGGTTCATGAGGTTCTGAAAAATGCTTTTGAGGGATTCAAAGAGTATTGTGCTTTGATGAAGCCACTGCCAGGAGTCAATGATGGTTTGCGCTTCGATTATAAAACTGGTAAAGCTAGTGCAATCCACGAGTATAATGAGGTTAGTTGTTGAAGCCAAATATCAATTTAAGTTTCTTCATTTAACTTTGAGTAAATTGACATTCATTGTTCTTATCGCTATGTTGTTATTCTTATTCTTATATGCGATAAATTTGTAGCACATAGCAAATAGCTAGAATGATCGACATGAACTCTCCATTTTAAATCATGATCGGCTGCGAAGAATATTCCACAACACATTTGAAAGACATTTTGTCCCAAAAAAATATCAAAAACGTTCCAGAGAGGAAAACATTGAAGAATCCCCCCTGCTGTTTCCTACTCATCTGATATTTTCTACCTTGCTATATCTGGTCCTGCTTCTTCTTCCAATCCAAGTAACTGCGTATTTCAAGGTTTTTTTTATCTTTTTTTTTTTGTCTGGTTTTGTATAAATTGGCTTTTTACCTATTCTCTCTTTTTGCAGGTTAGTGAAGGTGATTGATTCTCTGGGAAGATTACAAAGAAGGTGAATTCGAGGACAGCTCTCACGCTCAGATCTCAATCTCACACCTCTGTTTCAATACTACAGCTACTACTCAGTCCTTATGTTCTTCAACTGTTTCAATTTGTTAGCTATATTGCTCTGTGAATTTGGACTATGGTTGTGGTTGTTTATTCATTGTTTTATGAATATGTGATCATGGGTATAATTGTAATTATCGATACTTCACTCTTTGGTGCTAGCCATTTCTACTAATGTGAGTAATTTTGCTTGTGTGAGTCTGAGTATACCGAATGGGTAAGCTGTGTGCTTCTGACGTGTTTGATAGAATTTCTATTTGATTTAAGGGACTTGTTGGAACATTTAGTGAAAGCTAGATCTCTTTTTTGGTTAATCTTGTTTTCTTTAGTTTTCATTGCATATGAATTTAAGGAAGTCTGCTTTGCTTTGAATTCTCCGTGGCCTTGACTCGATGGGTTACTAATTGAATTTGTGAAATTGAAAAATTGAATCATGGTATTGTGATGAAGGGTTGCATTATTTTCATCATTTCTTTTAAACCAGGAAGGGTTTGCACTCTTAATTTGCGTTCTCATAGGTTTTTTTACCAGTTAAGAATTAATTTCCAAAAGCTCCCGAGCATTTTGAGATTTTTTCTGACTTAAGGGCGGTGTCCTGATTTGATTGTTACCTCCATTCTTGCTCCAGTACTTGTCTTTAGAGATCCCACTGTTTCTTCTTCCCCTCCCGGTGCTAGTATGTTATTACCATATATTTATTAACTTCTTCAGCCTTTCTCTTTATAGATCCAAAAGTTTGAGCATCTTGAGAAATCCAGGCCCGGTGGATGGCAGCACCAAGGTCGTACGTGCCCCGCGGCACAAGTCTCCTGTAACAATTGTGGAAAGACTGGACATTTTGCTAGGATGTGCAAGTCAGGAGGCCAATCTCAGACCAGAACACAGAACCACGGAAGGGTCTTTACCATCCAAGGAGAGGAGGTGAAGGAATCCGACGGTTTGACCCAAGGTAAGGGCTTTATTAAAGGTCATGATGTTATCATATTGTTCGATTCGGGAGCAACACATTCATTCATATCTTTTAAATATGCTAGATGCTTAGAGTTGACTGTTTCTAAATTGTCATATGATTTGTGTGTTTCTACTCCTGCTAAGGATAGATTGGTTACTTCTTTTGTTTGCCTGAAATGTCCTTTGTTGTTTCAAGACCTAACTTATAGTGTTGATTTGATATGTTTGCCTATGTCGGGTCTAGATATTACTTTTGGCATTGATTGGTTATTGGTTACTTCTTTTGTTTGCCTGAAATGTCCTTTGTTGTTTCAAGACCTAACTTATAGTGTTGATTTGATATGTTTGCCTATGTCGGGTCTAGATATTACTTTTGGCATTGATTGGTTATCTCATAAAAATGATGTTATTGATTGCTCTAGTAGAACCATATATTTTGCTCCACAAACTATGTCTGTTGATTCCCCTAAATCAAATTGCTTTATATCTGTTGCATCTTGTCATAAGTGCTCAGTTAAGGGAGCTCAGGGATACATTCTCCTCTTTTCTGCTAAGATAGAGGCTGAAAGTGATATAGCGGCAATACCTGTTGTGTGCGAGTTTCCAGATGTGTTTCCTAATGAGGTCTCTAGTTTACCTCCAGAAAGAGAGATTGAGTTTACCATAGATCTAATACTCGGGAGTGGACCTGTATCCATAGGACCCTATAGGATGACACTTTTAGAGTTGAGCGAGCTCAATAAACAAATAGAGGAGATGTTAGGAAATGGGTTTATGAAGCCTAGTGTGTCACCTTGAGGAGCGCCAGTGCTTTTAGTGAAAGAGAAAGATGGGAGTATGAGGTTGTGTGTTGATTATAGGCAGTTGAATAAGGTAACCATCAAGAAAAGAAAAAATATCCCTTGCCTAGGATAGATGACCTCTTAGACCAGTTGAGGGGAGTGTCAGTGTTTTCCAAAATAGATCTAAGATCGGGATACCATCATATTAGAGTTAGATACCGTCATATTAGAGTTAGAAGTGAGGACATCCCTAAGATAATTTTCAGAACAAGGTATGGGCACTATGAGTATGTAGTGATGCCTTTTGGCGTGACCAACGCCTCAGCCGTTTTCATGAACTACATGAATCGGATCTTTAGGCCCTTTTTGGATAGGTTTGAGGTGGTTTTCATAGATTATATTTTAATATACTCTAGGACACTAGAAGAGCATGGGGAACACCTAGGGTTGGTGTTGCAGAACTTGAGGGATGAGCGTCTTTATGCCAAACCTGGGAAGTGTGAGTCTTGGCTAGACGAGGTGAAGTTTTTAGGACACACCATCTCTAATGATAGTGTGGCGGTTCATTCCTCTAAAGTTGATACGGTGCCAGAATAGGAACAACCTAAGACAGTAATCGAAGTGGGAAGTTTCTTATTCTTAGCAGGTTACTATAGGAAGTTCATTGAGGGGTCCTCTAGATCAGTCTTACCTTTGACCCAGTTGACTAGGAAAGGGAAACCTTTTGTGTGGGACCTGGAGTGTGAGGACGGGTTCCAAGAGCTTAAGAGGAGATTGGTGTCATCACCAGTCTTAACTATATCGGATCCCTTAGTGAGTTTTGTGGTTTACTGCGACGCATCTAAAAATGGCTTGGGATGTGTCTTGATGGAGGAGGACATTGTACGTCAATATACAGATTTTATTATCTAATGTATGATAACATTTATGTTTTGAATATAGCATATGTTACAATAGGTGCGTGTGTATGAGATGGATTTCGGGGACGAAATTCTTTAAGGAGGGGAGAAAATGTAACATCCTAAAATTCTAATATAATTAATATAATTAATTTGATAAAAAAAAGTATTAGGTTATTAAAAAGTATATTACAAATAAAATATAATTAAGAGGTTTAGTATAAAAAACTTAATAATATATGAATTTATGGAAATTACTTAACTATTATAAATAAATAAATAATGCAATATATATATATATATATATATATATATATATATATATATAAATATATATATAAAAGTGGCGTACAGGGGTTAAGCCCAAGTAGCCTTTTATAGGGTTTTGACTTTTGCCAAAAGCCATTCATATTGTAAAAAAATAAAAAATAAATAAATAACGATAAAACCCTGAAATGCGCACAGTATATACCTATATATATTACTCTAGTCACTGCGCGCCGCACAGTGCGATTACAGACGTTCTTTTCTTCCTTGTTAGTGCAATCGTAACAACACAGATCCAAGAACGCCACCAAACGGAAGGAGATTTTTTAGGGAAGCGCTAATTCTTATCATAAATAATTTTTAGGGCACATTGGAGGTCTTCGAGAGGTGAGTAACAATACTTTTTACGAACCCTCTCCATGGTATGAATGATTGTTTGTGTTGACAGTTTTTTTTTAATTGATGGATGAATTGATTTAGCAAGTATGTTCCCTAAATCTAAAAGAAATTATTTATTGCTAACTTATCGTTCTGTGTACGAAATTCTTGTGTTTAAGCCAGATGGTAAAATCACTAAAGTTTCGTACTGTGCGTCCAAAACCTCACAGGAGTAGATTTTTCTTTTTATCTTTAACTACTTTTGTGAAGTCCTATATGCCAAGTTCAATTCAGTAGGCATTGGTGTCCCACTGATGCATGGTTTTACCTTCTGGGAGCATATAGTTTTATTTAATTGAACTTTAATAGCTTAGTCATAGCATGTATTAAATCCCATTTTGCTTATGGTCTAAAAAGAGAATAAGTATATTTGATTGTTATAATTTAAAGTATGTTCGACATGTTTTATTCGAGATATAAATGATATAAGTATGTGAGTGAAGTTTGATGTTATGCCTCCTAAGTTAGGTGCATTGACTTTTAACATCGCCATTTAATGGGATGTCGAAATTAAGATATGGGACAAGGAATCCATTTTATGAACGAGGCTCTCGGGTCACCGTTAATGGGAGGCAAGGAACCCATTTAATTACGAGGTTCTCGGGTCACCATGGGGGCAAGGAGTCAATTCTAAAATGGGATTCCCGAGTCATCATGGGGCACATAATCAATTCTAGAACGAGGTTCTCGAGTCACCATAAAGAGGGTGACAAGGAATCAATTCTAGAACAAGATTCTCGAGTCACCATTGGGGCAAGGAATCAATTCTAGAACGAGGTTCTCGGGTCACCATAAAGAGGGTGGCAAGGAATCAATTTTAGAACGAGGTTCCCGAGTCACCGCAGACTAGGGGCAAGGAACCAATTTAATGAGGTTCTCGAGTCACCGAATTGGGCAAGAAGCCAACATGAAGTGGGATTTCCGAGCCACTGGATGATCGTGTTATTGTGTGATGTGTGGTTACTTTGTTTAATTAATATATGATATTTGATTATGTTGTCGTTACATGATTGTTGTAATTAAATATATATTTTTAAAGAACATTATTTGGAAAATTCGCGGGTACCATGGACAGTTTTTCCGGTTATCGTGCCGACTGAGAACATCACTATTTTCGAAATATGTTATAATTGTATTGTTGTTCACTGAGATTTTATATCTCATTAAAAAGTGTTGTTTTCAGAGCCTGAGGACATCATTGTTGCGGACACCGAGACTTGAAGAACTACCTTCTTTTTAGCTTAGCTGGTTAGTATTGTAGCATGGCTTACGAGTGCTATGCAGACATCGTTTATTATTTTTAGTTTTTCTTCTCGGATTGTAGTTAGACGCCCGGTTTTGAGGCTTTTCTTTGATTTGGTTTTATTCAGAGGTGTGGATTTAATATTATATTTATTACCTTGATACATTATTACTATTTTATTTAATATGAGACATTTTCCATACTTATATAATTGAGAAATTTTTTTATGATTAACATATTTTAAATAAATGTATTAAAGGATTTTTATACAATTATTTTGGGTTACTAATGTAACGAAGGGCGTTACACATATTATACTTATTTTTATAAATATACGGTTAAATTTTGGGTTGAAAATTCATACGGAATCCGGTCTGCATTTTTACCGACAGTAAGATTTTACTGATCAGAAAACCTAATTTTGACTCATGAACGAAATGAATAGACTTTATATCTCATTTCCAACAATATAGATAATTTTGAAATTTTTTCAAAATAAATAGGTTATTATATTCGATTCGGGCGTAAAAACCTAAATCGGGTAATCGACGGAGTCGAGAATGGACGTGCAAAAACAAAACCTGACATCGGATACTGAGATATCTTGCCACCTAGGGTGGTGAGTCATAGGGGTGACTCACCTAGCATTTAATTTATGTAATGATGAGTTTAAGTGTGAAAAGACCAAAATACTCCTAACTTAACCTATCTTTGTTAAAATTTAACCATGGTTAAGGCAAGACAAGTTCAAATTGGCTACTTCCTCTTGTTTTGTGGACACAAATCACCAACACCTCCAACCAATCCTCACCACATGTTTGTCATTATGACTTTTGAGGGAAATTACCTTTATGTCCTTAAGTTGTCTTTTATCACAAAATTGCCATTTTGTAAGATTACAACCTTGTCCCTAAAATTTTATGGCTTGGACCCTTTTGCCCCTAGTTTCCCACGGTCCAACCCATCTTTGGAGCCCATTCCATTGCTATTTAAGGCACACTTCATCTTCTTCATGAAGGTTGTTCATCTTTTTCTCAAAAACCTTAAGTTTACATAGCCAATTTTGTGAAGGAACCACTTGATTCCTTGCTCATTTTCAATGTTCAAGAGGTATACTATGCTCTTCTCACTTAATCATCACTATGTTCTTCATTCATTTTCATGTTTCAAGGCTATGATCATCATTTGAAATTCTTAGATCTAGAACTTTGAAAATTCATAGAAAATCATAGAAAAATCCTATGATCATGAAACCAATTTCTATGATCTTATTGTCATCTCCATATTTAAGATCCAAAAGTATACATGAAGCAAAAATTTCCTTCCTATTTAACCTATCAAAGCCGAAACCTAGTTGTTATAGGTGGAGGAACTTTGTTTCTTTTTTCTTGTAAAATTATACATGATCTAATCCTTCTAACTCATGTATGTATTGAATCCAAGTTGTTGAATCAAAATAAAATCTCTAACCAATTGTTTTTTTCATGGCCGAAACTATGTTCTTGAAGAGTTGAAAGATTTTGTTTCATTTTTCAACTTATGTAATTTATCTTAACTCTATACTACTCTAAGGTCGTGGATCTAAGAGTATGTAAAATTTTGAGATCTCTAGCTAATTTATCCAGTCATGACCGAACCTAACTCTATGTGGAGTTAGAGGATTTTATTTCAATCTTTGAGTTTTGATCATTGATTTTATGTTGCAAGTGCTTAAGGATCATTGATCCAAGAAGCTTATGAATTTTTGAAAATTTTAGCCATCAAAACACCTCATAACCGAACCTATCATATAGGAAAATAGGTGTTTTTAGTTGTTTGATTGATAATTATTTGTTGTGGTTTGTTGAAGGATAAATTATTGTGTGAATCGTGTACGTGCTTTGCGGAGCTCGGACGTTTGACAGAACTTAAATTCAGAAGGAAAAATCTTCAAGAGGTAAGGGGAGTACCTGAGGGGGTTTTCCGATAACTGTATGCAATTTGTTTGTGGTCTGTATAATTTATTTAGGTGTATTTATTATTTACGTAGTTAGAATTATCTGTTTTTTAATTATCTACTTTTAATTATTTATCTGCATTTAATTATTATCCCGGGTGCCACATGCCCACCAGCTTCCGATTGCCATTGATTGAATTTACTTATAACAATAGTTTCCACAGTAGTATTGGAATGACACCATATAAGGCTTTGTATGGCAGAAAGTGTAGGACCTCATTATGTTGGTATGAAACTGGTGAAAACCAAGTTTTGGGTCCAGATGTGATGCAACAAACTACGAAACAATCAAAAATAAAAGGGAAAAGATGAAGGAAGCACAAGATAGGCAAATGAGCTATACAGTAACAAGAGGAGGAGACCGTTAGAATTCCGGGAAGGTGATAACGTATTCTTGAGAGTTACCTCGAAAACTGGAATTGGCAGAGCTATAAAATCTAGAAAACTTACTTCTCGATTCATTGGACCTTTTCAGATTCTTCGACGGATTGGTCCAGTAGCTTACCATATTGCCTTACCACCTAATCTTTCCAACCTTCATGATGTCTTTCATGTCTCTCAGTTAAGAAAGTATTATCCTGATCCTTCTCATGTTATTGAATCTGAGTCTATACAACTGTGAGAGAATCTAGAGTATGAGGCTTTACCTATAAGGATAGCAGATAGAGAGATTAAGGAGCTTCGCAGTAGACAAATTCCTTTGGTTAAGGTTATAAGGGATGAAACTACTGGAGATGCTACTTGGGAACGCAAGGCGGATATGCAACAACAATATCCACATCTTTTCTGAGGTATGTAAATTCCGAGGACGGAATTTTCTTCCAAGAGGGGTAGTAATGTAACAGCCCGATTTTAATTATAATGTTAACCGGTTAAAAATATAATTATTTATATTTTAATATGAGATCAAGAAAATGATTTTTAAGAAAATAAAATCATATTCATAGTCTATTTTATGGTAGAAGGTTACGGTGAAAGTTTGGGTTGAAAATTCAGACGGAGCCTGGTCTGCGTTTTCACTGACAGTAAGATTTTATTGAGCAGAAACCATAATTTAGACTCGTGAATGAAACCATTAGGTTTTATATTTTGTTCTGGAGTATTTTCCAAGTTTCGAAAAAATTCGTTAGGAATGAAATTAATATTATTTTATTCGGGCGTATTCGTTAAGAAAACACGTAAAACCTAAGTCGGGGCATAGGTCGGGTAACCGACGAGTCGATTATGGAAATGAGGTATTAGGAGAGATTAATGTAGTAGAGAGGATAAGGAGTCCGACCTAAAAATTTAGTAATC
Source organism: Sophora flavescens (assembly GCA_030762895.1). NCBI lineage: Eukaryota > Viridiplantae > Streptophyta > Magnoliopsida > Fabales > Fabaceae > Sophora > Sophora flavescens. Next base: position 159,648,452 of record CM061064.1, on the reverse strand, counting down.
GGGAATTTTCAAGTGAAATGACCAAAATACCCATAAGCTTAACCTAGCCGACATTGAGTTAAATTTTAACCATGATTAAGGAACCAAGGTTAATTCTTGTGGACCAAAATAAGCCACACCCTTCATCAATTCTTGGCCACATGATTTTAACTATAGTTAGCAAAGTAACCATAGTTAAGTTAATTATTAATCATAGTTAACTATTATATTATTTAATATTCACAAAGCCCTTTAATTTAAATTCTAAGAACCAAACAAAGCCTAAGATCTACCCTATAAATACCGCCCAAACTGCAGCCCCTCCCATTTCACTCACTTCTTCTTAATTTTCATTCTAAGACTTTTCTTCACAAAAACCACAAAAACTCCATTGTTGTTCTATAAGGAAACCTCCAAGCTTGATAATTTCTCTTTCATTTCTCTTCATTCCAAGGTGAGGAATCTATTCCTAATCATTTTAGCTTCATTAATCATCCATCAATCTCCATGATCATCGACTAATTAATGGTTTTACATTCCTAGATCTAGAACTTCAAATAATTATAGAAAATTGTAGAAAAATCATTTTAATGTGAAACCAATTGCTATGATCTCTAAATAACTCCTACTTGATGAGTGTGATTACACCTCATATTTGTATATCATTTTGCATGCATTTTCATATAGTTTAGGCATACTTAATTTGATTTTTAGATAGTTTTTACCTTGGAACGGGTAAGGTGGTTTCGAGGTGTTGTTTTGCAGGAATTAATGATTAAATGCTCAGAATTAGCCTTGATGTAGCTTGGATGAATATAGAGCTTGAAAAGGAAGAAAATGAGCCAAGCAGAGCCCATCACGGCCTGGCCGTGATGACCATCACGGCCATGATCAAGCAGGCCAGAAGGCAAAAGTCAGAAGCTGTCACGGCCTAGTCGTGATGCCCATCACGTCCGTGACACGCCAGCTGAACCAGACCCTCATAGGCAGAACTGATCACGGCCTAGCCGTGATGAGCGTCACGGTCGTGACAGATGAAAATTTGAAAGCGCGCCCGAGGCAGAGCCCGTCACGTCCTGGCCGTGATGGCCATCACGGCCGTGATGCGCAATTTTTCCCTGATCTATAAATAAGACCTTTGGGCAGAACAGAAGGGAGACGATTTTTACACCAGATTTTTACCCTAATTGTCTGAGCTAGAGGCTGCTGTGGCTGCTGTGGAAAGCCCCCATGGAGTCCCTTATCTCCTTCATCTCTATTTCTTTTGTTTTGGATTTCTCTCTCTCTATGAGTAGTTAAATCCCTTTTTGTTGGGATTAGATGTAGCTAAAACTGAATATCATGTAATTACCTTGATGTATTGATATGTGTTTATGCCTTCGTATTAGTGTTTAATTCCTGCGCTTAATGCTTGTTGTGGTCTGATCATCCATGATTTGATTTTGAGAGTTGATTTGCAATGGGAACGTACTTATCAATTCTTGATCTGGAATTAATCACCTAGTAAACCTCGCATTTAGGAATAGGGTTTGGTTTATTAGTAATCGCGTAATCCCTAATCTTAATGCAAATTCATTAATCTAGGCCACCTAAGGAATTAGGGTCTATTAGTGGATTTAGGCTCTTGTCATCTGAGGAATCAGGGCTTGAGTAGTTTTGTGGGTTGATTTTAATACTAGAAGCATAAACTGGATTGGTAGTCTTGGTATTGCATGAGGCTAAGGTTTAGTGAAGTCTAATCCCAGCATTGTTCATCATATTTGAAAACCACCTTTTATTGCCTTCCAAGTATTTGACAAAATTACAAAAAGAGTTTGTTCCTTTTTATTCTGTTTATTTTCACTCTTATTGGGCTTGGTAGTTAGTATTGAGCTCCCTTTGATCCAAATATCCGCTTAGATAGTAATTGATTCGGTACGTGCTAGTACTTGTCACAGTCCTCGTGGGAACGATAATCGGTCTCACCACCGTATTACTTGTACGACTAGGTATACTTGCCTAGATTCGTCAACACTACTATCATCACCTAAGAAATTGTGATCAAAATCATTTTCCTTACTATTTTTCTTAATGAGGCCGAATCTAGGTGTTTTTGGGCAAATGAGATTTTGTTCAATCTTTAAAGTATGACACTTGATCTTAACTCCTTAAAACCTATGGTTGTTATATCTAGAAGCTTGAAATCAAAATAATTTCCTAACCCTATTTTCTTAGGGCCGAAATCCTCTTTGAATGTGGATATGATGCTTTTGTTTAATTTGTAATTAATGATGCTTGTGCTTACTTCTAATATGCCTTGTGATCTTAAATCCAAGAGTTTGAACTCAAAATAATTTCCTAGCCTATTTTCACTCATGAGGACGAAACCCTAACCAAAGTGGTTAGAGGATTTTATTTAATATTTTTGAATGGTAACAATTAATCTATGCTAGTTAATACTGTAGGAACTAGACTCCAAAAGATTGGAATGAGAAAAGAACCTTAACCCTATTTTTAATTAGGAGGCCGAACCTAACTATTTAGGTAAGGGTGGGATTATTGATTAATTTGTTGATTATGTTGTTTGATTTAAGATGAAACTGTTAAGCTATGGTGTGATAACGAGGAACTTCGGATTCGGGATTCCGGTGATAACTCAGGTGGGGGAAAGAACCAATCTATCGTCGGAATCGATAAGTAGTATATTATATAATAATTGTGTAGGGTGACCTAACCCCTACTAGTGGTCGAGTAATCGACAATACCAAAATCAAGTTGAATGCTTTTCTGAAAAACCAATGATGATTTGGGGATTGTGGGTTTATCGACGTTAGGATGATTTTATATTGTTTATGGTTGATTTGACTTTATTATCATTATTGAATTAATATTGTGTTATTTTTGTGATATTGGAATATGTTTTTGATATTGTGTTATGCATGATCTGCCTGGTTTTAATATTGTGCTTAGTGGATTTTAAGCAAAGATATATATATTGTTCGGGAGATAATTGTTTGGTGTGAGAATGATGGTGATTTAGAGGTGCCTAGCCTAAACTAATTATTTTAAAGAGGAGTCGTGATATAGAGCATGTGTTGAGGTTTTGATGGAAGGTTAAGGCAATAGGTTGTTGTTAATGTGGGTTGGTGAAATTCATATGTTTGCATTGTTGTTCACAACCATGTATTTGGAATACACGAGGTCAGGAGTTATCGTTAGACCGTTCCACCTTAGATATAGGTTGTGCAGCTATAGTGTCGTTGAATTTCATGAGCACCCTCGGGAGTGGACAGGGTGTGCACCGGGATAATCGTGCAGCTATAGTGTCATTGCTTTGCGTGAGCATTCTCAGCATGGAAGAGAATGTGCACCAGGAATTTGGAACCAGTCGCTTGAACAACCGACTGACATTCCCAACGAGGAATGTGTGAAGGGATTGGTAGTGGCCATGTCAGCATAAATTGTTAGATTGCATCAGTTGAGGGTAGAGGATGATATATATTGAATTATGGATGATGGTTGATTTAGAGTAATGTTTGTATGTGACTTTATTATATTATATACTATGACTCTGTTCCACTTTTTAATGATAGAATTGCTTCTTATCCCCTATATTTCTGTATTTTTGTGTGTCTACTTTATTTACGTTAGAAGACCCGATGGAGGAATATGTTGATGAGGAGCTGGACGGAACTATGTATGAAACAGAGGTTGCTGAGGAGTTGGATGGAACTCCTTACGAACCAGAGGCCGGAGGTCGAGCTGTAACCCATGGTGATTATAGTATAGATAGTATGACCATTTTGTCTAAGAAGTATTTTTATAATTTCCGCTAAGTATGACTTTTGTTAAGTATATACCTGTAAGGGATTGAGAGGATATCCTCAACAATGTTTTGTAATATGTTTATAAGACTTATGTATGTATAACCTAAATATGGTGTGTTGCTTTTGATTAACTAAAGTTATATGTTATTTAACTTAAGTTTTAAATTTTACATATTTTCACACTAAACATACAATTAAAAAATTAATTAAATTTTTTTTAATGTAATAAAATACCGAGACGTATTTGTCATGCCACGTATAAGAAGTTACTCCATATGCTACAAGTAAATAATATTTCGTACCCGTAATGGCGCGGGAAATTTCGACGACAGTTAAAGCTTGTCAGAACTTTGTTTCTGCTTGTTCCCTCTCCTCTCACCACGCCACGTGTCCTTTCTTCATTGACCATACATCTCCATTTTGGTTACTCTCTTTCTCCTTTTCACACGCAATTCCACAGTCCTAACGACCTTCGAACTTCGAAAAACATTCAACAATGGCATCTCAAAACCCTAACCACAGAAATTCCCTCTACCCACAGGTAATCGATTCCAACCCCGACGCTTCCTCACCATTCCTCTCCAACCCGAACCCGAACCCGAACCAAATCTCCTCCTCCTCTTCCAATATCTACCCTTCAATCGACGTCAGCGAGCTCGTCCAAAACCTCTTCCCAGATACCAATAGCCCCCCCACGGCCCCCCCAGAAGCCACCGAACAGGTCCTCATCACTGTCCCCGGCGCCATCCTCCACCTCATCGATAAGGAATACAGCGTCGAGCTAGCGTGCGGCGATTTCACCGTCGTCTGCCTCCGCCAGTGCCAAAATGTCGTCGCGGTTTACGCGCGCGTCGCCGACGAAATCCAATGGCCTCTGGCGAAGGACGAGGCCGCCGTCAAGGTCGACGACAATCATTACTTCTTCTCCTTCCGCGTCCCGGACCGGGACCCTAGCAAGGACAAGGGATCCGATTCGAGCGACGAGGAAGGAGGGGAAAATTGCCGCAAAGGCTCAGGAGGTTTCTTGAGCTATGGTTTGACGATCGCGTCGAAGGGGCAGGAAGGTATGTTGAAGGAGTTGGATAAGGTTTTGATGGAATGCAGCAGCTTCTCCGTGCAGAAGGTTTCGGAGAAGGCGAAGGAGAAAGGGGAAGCTCTGGATGGTTCGGTGGCGAAGGAGATTTCTCCGGCGGATTTGAGGTCGGAGAAGAAGAAGGATTTGATGGAGGAGAGGAGTGCTGCTTATTGGACCACGCTGGCTCCCAACGTGGAGGATTATAGTGGGACTGCCGCGAGGTTGATCGCCACCGGTTCCGGGCAACTGATTAAGGGCATTTTGTGGTGTGGGGATGTGACTGTGGAAAGGTTGAAATGGGGAAATGAAGTCATGAAGAAGAGGATGGCTTCCGGTTCGGGGAAAGAGATTAGTCCTGAAACCATGAAGAGGATCAAAAGGTGTGGTGTCAGTGTTGTTCTGGTTCTGATTTTTTGGTGTGGTTAAGTCTTGTTTCTATTGGCTCTGCCCTGGTGGAGGCAGCAGTTTTTTTTTGCCGGAGGAGTGTTGATGGAATGAGGATTGCTTATGTTTAAATATGCTAATTAACACAAATAACTAATGCGTGCTTTAACTTTAAATATTACACGTGGTATTTAAAAGAATAGTTTAATTTTGATGCACTGCTAATGTAAAGATTTTTACACTATTCTAGATGGTTTTTGAATGGAAATTACTTCAAGGTACAAAATCATGATGTATATATGTATGGAAATTTTTTTAGTACAGTATATGTCAAATATTAGTTTTGAATTTTGGGTGACCAGAACATCCCCTGACCTGCTCCCTCCTTGTTGTATAATATGATGAACATTTTTTGTTTAAGGAGTACATATTGGTATATTTAATGATATTTTGCAGAAATCAAGTGGTTCAATTGTATTCAGGTGACTCTTATCATGTACCCAGTTTCCATTTAATACATTGAATGGTCTAACACCAAAGTATAAAAGCTATAATGAAAATTAGATGAATTTTTGTAACTGCTTACTGGAACTAAAATTGTTCTCTTTCTGTATTTAATATGTTCGTGTTACGGTAGAGTAGTAATTACTGTGGGACTTTTCAACATCCTTCTGTTTTAAGTTGTCAATCCATTGTTTATCAGACAATGAAGTTCTGCAACTTTAAGTAGTTATGATTATTTGTCCTTTGTTTTTTTATTTTCGTTAGTTTGATAATTAATATAACTGATATTTTGTCCTTTGGCTTCATGCTTTTATAGGGTTAAGAGAGTGACTAAAATGACGGAGAATGTGGCAAATGGGGTCCTCTCTGGGGTTGTGAAAGTCTCTGGATTTTTCACTAGTTCAGTGGCAAATTCAAAAGCGGGAAAGAAATTTTTCAGCCTTCTACCAGGGGAAGTTGTGCTTGCGTCATTGGATGGATTCAGTATGTCAGTTGTCTTAATCCTTGGCTTTTAGGGGGCTTATTTACATTCATCATTGAAGTGTTGTTTGAGTTAAAAGCACTAGCCAAATATCCACCAACAAAGAAATAGATAACCCTCCTATCTTCTTTAGACAAAGAAAACAAAATAAGATATTTTGTTAATTAAAAAGTAAGGAAAAATAAGATAACGCTTTTAGCTTCTTCAGATTATTATTGTTATGATCATCATCATCATATCATTATTAACTTTGTTATTATTATTTTCTTTTGAGATTAGTAGTTTGTACTTTCTTTTGGTTGCTTTGGATGAATCTTTGATAATTCAGTCTGTGATCTTTTAGGTTAAAAGTTTCTGCTCATTTGCTGTAGCTATTTTATTTATTTACTACTATACGTGGTCCTGTTTCTTTTATTGATATTCATATATAGGATTTTCTACTAGATATATAGAAATTTAATGCACTTGAATCTAAATTGCAAACACTATTGAAGATTTGTCTTGACAGAGACAAGGTGGGATTAACTCTCGTATATTTAAAGAACTGATATCCAGTGAATATGGTAAATTTTCATTATGAAATGTTTTCGTTGGGACTTTATTTTTTTTGGACGGTGGTGTTATAGTTTGAACTTTGGAGTTGAAAAGTTCTGTCATATTTGTTTACAATTACAAACACATGTATGAGTTTAGTCTAGCCCATTTTGACTATCATGCTTATACGTCTCTGGTTATAATACGCGGAGAATGAATGAGGTGGAAATTGGATGCATGCTCATATGAGAGCTTCTGCGGTTGAAATTAACTTGCATTAGTTGTTTCTTCCTGTGTTACACTTAAGGTGTTGAAAGACTTCCAATCTGCAAAATGTTCATAATTTGAAACAACCTCTACCCATTTTGATTATAACGCTTATATGTTTTGTTACAATATCTTTGACAAAATAAAGTAGTAATTAGATGAGGTGGAAATGGGATGCATACTCATGTCAAAGCGCTTTTATGGTAGAAACTGAATTGCATTAGTTTGTTTCCTGAAAGACTTTCAATCTGCAAAATGTTTATTATTGGAAATAACCTCTCTTCTCGATATAGCTATTATCAAAATTGGCCCTAAATCTTCATTCGAATGGAGTTAAAATGGCCCTACAATGTTTTGTAGCAAGTTTAATTTTATTTTATTTTTAACTTTCATCTGTCACCTTTCCATTTATTTCGTTTCCTCGCACCAAGGATAATGGTTATCTTCTTGCAGCTCTAGTAGGTTCATTTTCTTTAGCTTTTTTGGCCATGAATTGATCAACTTATTTGTTTATATGTCTAGATTCTGCTTCTTTATGGTTGTATTTTATATCTTGTTAAAATACCTTGTGCTAATATTGTTACATTAAAATATTTATCACACGAAGTATGAACAATATAAGTGTCTTCGATAGTGCAATTCTTGCATGCTCCTATTATAATCAGATATTGAGAGAGAAAAGAGAAAAAGAGAGAATCGTAGAAGGAGGGAGGGAGGGAGAGAGAGAGAGAATCTGAATTATGATTCTATAATTGTTGTAAAATCTGTACAGGGAAGAGCTATATATAATAGCTGTTGTACTGCTTAACTGCTCTAACAAACTCTTGCTGACTCAGCAGAGTGTAACAGAATACTAACTACCTCTAACCACATCTACTCACATACACTAACATACCCCCTTATAATCATAGGGGTGTGTTTACAAAGGAGAACCTATCAACAATCCCAAGGTTTCTTCTCAATTCTTCAAATTTGGTTTGTGTCTCATAAAGAACAAGTCTAGTTCCATGTGCTTTGTTCTTATTACAGTTGATAGAAGACATTGAAAAAAGAGAGAGAGGAGAAAGAGAATCAGAAACTGAATTGTAACTAAATCTTTAACTGAATATTTTTCTCAACTGAATCAATACAAGGAGTGTTCTATTTATACAAGATAAAGGTAAAGTGCACTGTAGTTACAGTGCACTCTAACATATTCTAGCACATCCCTAATATACTCTAATATACCCCCTTGAAACTCATGGTGGGTTGACCAGTGCATACAGGTCAAACACCCTGAGTTTGCTGCGTAATTCTTCAAACCGAAGCTGTGACAATGGCTTGGTAAGGAGGTCTGCTGACTGATCTTGGCCAGGGATGTGTGTGACAACCAAGGTCTTGTTAAGCACCCTTTCTCTAACAAAAAAGAGATCTAGTTCCATATGCTTTGTGCGTGAATGAAGCACCGGGTTGTGGGAAAGAGCCACAGTGCTCAAATTGTCACAAAAGATCTCTGGTACAGTGGTAGGAAACCAGATTCTCGTGAGCAGAGACTGTATCCAGATTGTCTCTGAGGCCGTGTTGGCTAGGCTTCTATATTCTGCTTCCGTGCTTGACCTTGCTACCAATTGTTGTTTCTTTGACCACCAAGAGACAATATTTGGTCCAAGAAATATACAAGACCCCGAAACAGACCTTCGATCATCTGGGTCCGCTGCCCAGTCAGCATCACAAAAGGCTCTTAGAGGCAAAGGTTTGTGAGGATTAGCAGGCAGCAGCAGTAAGCCATATGTAATAGTACCCTGTAGATATTGTAGTATCCTTTTAACAGCTTTCCAATGTTCCTCTAGGGGCTGGGACAGGAATTGGCAGGCTTTGTTCACACTAAAACTGATTTCTGGTCTTGTTATAGTTGCATATTGCAAGGCTCCAACAACTGATCTATATAGGGAAGGGTCTTGCATGTAATTGGACCCATATTTAGTTAATTTGCAGCTACTAATCATTGGTGTGGGCAGTGGTTTAGCCTCTGCCATCTTGGATTTTTGCAAAAGATCCTTGATGTACTTAGTTTGAGAAAGAAGGAGAGATCCATTGAGAACCTTCTTGACCTCAATTCCCAGGAAGTAATCCAAATTTCCCAGTTGTTTCAAAGAGAAAGCTGTGTTTAGCTTGGTTATCAGCTGTGGAGAAGTCCCTGTAATTATAATATCGTCCACATAAATCAGCACATACAACCTATGAGATGCTGCTGATTGGATAAAGAGTGAGGGGTCGCATTTACTCTATTTGAACCCAAAAGTGACAACAGTGTTTGAGAGCCTGTCAAACCAAGCCCCAGGGGCTTGCTTGAGTCCATAAATTGCCTTTTGAAGCTTGCAAACTAGACTTTTATTAGGGTTTTCAAACCCAGTTGGCTGCTGCATGTACACTTCTTCCTTCAAGTAGCCATTAAGGAAGACATTATTAACATCAAGTTGTTGGACAGCCCATTGATGAGTGAGTGCAATAGTGACAATGAGCCTAACTGTGACAGGCTTGACAACGGGTGAAAATGTCTCAGTGTAATCACAGCCATGTTGTTGATGGTATCCTTTGGCAACCAACCTTGCCTTATACTTGTTGATTGAGCCGTCAGGATTTTCTTTCACCCTAAAAACCCATTTGCACCCTATAGCTTGCCTATTTGGAGGCAACTCAACTAGTGTCCAGGTCTGGTTCTTAATCAGTGCAGAATATTCAGCATCCATGGCTGCCTTCCAACGAGGAATGGACAAGGCTTCCTTAACAGTATTTGGTTCAGCATGGGTAAAAAGAACTCTAGGGACAGTTCTGGACATGCAAATTCCAGACTTGGATCTAGTTTGCATAGGGTGTATATTTGTGATTATAGTAGAAGAAGGAGGGACAGTATCGACAGGATCAATATTCTGAGAAGATTCAGCAAGAGTAGGACTAATAGACTCAGTGGAATGAGCGGAGTGTGTGCTGGAATTTTGAGGAGAAGGTGGAGTATTGAGAGACTGGATTGGAGGTGACACAGGCTGAGCATTAGGAGTATGATTGGGCACTTGAGGCAGAACAATGAGAGGTGCACTAAGAGAGGGTGAAGTGGTTGGAAAATTAATGTTAGATGAGGAAGAATCATGACTATGATTGTAAGGGAACCTATATTCATTGAAAAGCACATCCTTAGTATATAGATCCTTCCATTAGAGGATAAGCACTTATACCCTTTATGTGAAGTTGAATATCCTAGGAAAGTGCACTCAGTTGACCTAAACTGCAATTTATTTGCATTATAGGACCTCAAGCAGGGAAAGCAAGCACAACCAAACACTTTAAGACATTTGTAATCTGGTGCCTTGTTATAGAGAGCAGTAAAGGGTACTTTGTTATGTAAAGTGGAGGTGGGAAGCCTATTAATCAGGTAAACAGCAGTAATAAAGGCATGATCCCAGAATTTGATAGGCAACGAGGCTTGAGCAAGCAAAGATAGGCCTGTGTCAACTATTTGCCTATGCTTCCTCTCAACACTACCATTTTGATGGTGAGTGTGAGGACAGATCACCCTGTGAACAACACCTAACTCAGCCAAGAATTTACTGAAAGGGCGAAACTCACCACCATGGTTGTCAAACGCGCGATCTAACTCGGAGGAGCGTACGATTCTACGATATTTGCATCCTTCAACGAGGCGGAGCGGTGGCAAAACACGGACGGTGGTCGGCACGGTGGGATCGGCGTGGAAATGCGGAAAAGCGGTCGGATCGTCGATCTGCTGTCGCGTTTACGATTTGGATGTTTTCTGACTTGAATCTGCATCGTCGTCCTGTTTTCGGGTTTCAACCCGTTTCCATCTAGAAAAACCTGTTTACGGCCCAGTTTCAACCCAGTTTTTCAGCCCATAATTTCATTAGCCATCGACTCTACTACTTTTTTTTACTCCACCGACTCACCTATTTATTTGACTCCACCGACTCATCTATTTCACTTATCAGCAAACGATCATTTTTAAAATTTTATGGTATTCAAATTCAAATATTTTTGGTATTCGACATTCTTTAGATACTCGACTTTTCCCAAGAAACTGAGAAGTACGGCTGCCACCGTGAAGAGTTGGAGTTGGAGTATTTTATTTTGATATTTTTAGTTTTATGAAATAGAGATTGTGACTTATGATTTTTATATGACATTCTTATATTAAGGTTATTTTGATATTTTAAAGTTATTTTTATAACGCCGTATGATCTATGTAGTCGACCCCACCTAGTGGCATAATGCTTGGTTGTTGTTGTTGTTGAAAGTTATTTTTCTTATTTTATATTTTATATGTATATATAAATATTTAAATATAATTTTGTCTCTTTGGTGGGATCTTACGATCCGGGTTACGATCCCACGAGCTACGATCTTTCTTCTTTCAAACGATCCTAGGTGGAATCTCGAGTTTGACAACCTTGCTCACCACCCCAATCAGTTTGAACAGCCTTAATAGTGGCTTGGAATAGCACAGTAACCATTTGCTTAAATTGTTTGAACAAGGTTAAAACTTCTGACTTGTTTTTAAGTAGGTATAACCAAGTGAACCTAGTACATGCATCAACTATAGCCATGTAATAAGAGAAACCAGAGAAGGATAATGCGGGGGCTGGACCCCACAAGTCAATAAAAACAAGTTCAAATGGTTTACTATAAACAGTAGTAGACAAATGAGAGGGTAATCTGTGAGATTTTCCAACACAACACGCTGAACAGAAATCAAGAGGAGATTTATTTATATTCAAAACATTACATTGTTTGAGTATATCAAGAACAATAGCTTCACTAGGATGTCCTAGGCGGCAGTGCCACAAACGATAAGTGGAAGGCACAGCTGTTACATTGTTTATTACAACAGAATTTACAGAGGAATGAGTGGGAATTACATCAAAAGTATACTGAACACTAGGAATTACACAATCAGAATTACATGGAAGTAAACTAGAGTGTTGACTACTTGAGACAGCAAGAGCCAACTTGGAAGGAGACTCAGATACAGGAAAACTGTTGAAGACATAGAGGCCATCAGATCCTACCGTCCCTTCCAAGAGAACCTGATGATCAACCTGAGATTTCACATAACAAGAGTTAGGATGAAACTCAAAATAAACATAATTATCCCTAGCAAATTTGCTAACACTGACCAAGTTTTTAGTGATAGCAGGAACATGTAGTAAGTTCTTTAAGGAAAGAGTAACATTAGGATTAATGGGAGAGGGAAAGGATGCTGAACCAATGGAGAGGATAGGCAAACCTTGGCCATTACCCATGAAAATTTGGTTATCACCACACACATCAGTCCTCTGTCCCAAATTTTTTAAATCTGCAGTAAGATGATGAGTAGCACCAGAATCCGGGTACCAAGTTCTTGCATCAAAGCCTGAGGATGCAGCTACCATAGCCATGGCTCCTTGGTGTGAAGGTGGACCTGTGGTGGAATTTTGTGACCCTGGAGAAGGTGGGACGGGACCACTGGGAGCCCAAGGCAGAGAAGGTGTCTGAGAGTAGTTAGGCTGAAAATTCATAGGAGAAGCATAAGGAACTCTTGGTGTATTATAACCATATGAAGGAGCACCAAAATTACCACCACCATATCCATTATTGAAGCCATTATTGTAACCAAAATTGCCCTGATAATAGCCACCATAGTTGCTGTTGTTATTTCCATTGTAATTACCACCATAGCCATTGCCAGCAAAGTTGTTTGGATTTGGCTGAAACGAAGGATCAAACCTATGATAGCAATTGAACACATCATGCCCATGCTTGAAGCAAAGATGACAAAAAAGACCATTTCGGCCACCACGACCACGGCCACGGCCGTATCGTCCACCACGTCCTCCACGAAAACCAAAATTAGGGTTATTCGATGAAGGATCTTGATAAGTGACTGGATTAGCAGCGTTTGAAGCAGAAAGATTCACTTGAGACTCTGGTGGCGGTGGCGGCGGCGGTGCTGAAGTTGAAGTCTGTCCTTGCGCAACATTTACAGAAAGAGAATCGGTCATTGTTTTTTGCCTTGCACGCTCAAGACGACACTCTTGAGTAGTGAGAAGAGACTCGATCTCACTCAGCGAATAGGAGTAGAGGCGACTCTCTTTGGCAGTGACAATCGATTGGTACTCGTTAGGTAACCCTTCCAGAATCACATCCAAATGCTCCTGATGCGTGATCGGAGAACCAATCGAGATGAGAGAGTCGACGATCGCCTTGATACGAAGAAGATATTCCGAAATTGTCCTTCCTCCCTTCATCGTGTGCCAGAGTTCAGAATGGAGCTGACGACTGCGAGCAGTGGTTTGCGAATTGGAGTGCGTATGCACGTCATCCCAAATCTGGAAAGAATGAACGCAACCAACCACTCGAGGAAGAACCGAGTCCGATAGCGTCGTAAGCAACCAAGAAAAGAGGTGTTGATCTTGTTGCTCCCAAGCGAGATACTCTGGGCTCACAGTGTCGAGCGCACGATCTTCATCGGTGCGATAGCGACTAGGAACTTGAGGACAGAAAACGAAGCGTTCGAGGCGATTGGACTTGATAACTGCTTCAACATGTTGTTTCCAAACAAGAAAATTCTTATCATTCAACTTCGATGTGACGATGACAGAGAGATTGGGCGGTGGGACTCCGGTGGCGGAGGAGGAGGAGCTTCGGCCATGATCAAACCTTAAGCTCTGGATATCATATTACAGTTGATAGAAGACATTGAAAAAAAGAGAGAGAGAGAGGAGAAAGAGAATCAGAAACTGAATTGTAACTAAATCTTTAACTGAATATTTTTCTCAACTGAATCAATACAAGGAGTGTTCTATTTATACAAGATAAAGGTAAAGTGCACTGTATTTACAGTGCACTCTAACATATTCTAGCACATCCCTAATATACTCTAATAGTTCTAGAGTGTAGCACAGGGTTGTGGGAAAGTGAAACTGTACTCAAGTTGTCACAATAGATCACTGGACTTAGGGTAGGCACTTGAAATTCCTTGAGCAGTGATTGCAGCCAAATTACTTCAGCTGTAGTTCCAGCCAAACTCCTGTACTCTGCCTCGGTGCTAGACCGAGCAACAAGTGTCTGTTTTCGAGACCATCAAGACACAAATTGGGTCCAAGGTACACACAAGAACCAGAAACGGATCGCCTATCATCAGTGTCAGTTGCCCAGCCAGCATCACTGAAAGCTTGCAGGCTGAGTGGGCTATTTTTGGGGGCTGGTTTGAGCAGTAGACCATAGGTGAGTGTGCCCTGCAAGTATCTTAGGATACATTTGACAGCTTTCCAGTGTTCCTGCAAGGGTTGGGAAAGGAATTGACACATTTTCCCAACACTATAATAAATTTCTGGCCGCGTGATGGTTGCATACTGAAGAGCACCAACTATAGACCTATACTGAGAAGGGTCTGGAAGATGGTTTGTACCATGTCTGGTCAGCTTGGAAGTGCTGGTCATGGGAGTTGGAAGTGATTTAGCCTAAGCCATGTGGGCTTTATGTAGGAGGTCCTTGATGTATTTAGTCTGAGATAACAAAAGACCTCCATTGGGTAATTTCTTGACCTCAACACCCAAAAAATAGTCCAATTCTCCCAACTGTTTGAGTGCAAATTCAGAACTGAGTTTAGCAATAAGCTGTGTGATGCGGCTAGGAGAGGAACCAGTGACAATTATATCATCAACGTAGATTAGGATGTAGGTGCAGTGTCCTTCTAGGGTGTGAATGAACAAGGAGGGGTCACACCTATTGGATTTGAAACCAAACCTTAGAAGAGCCTTGGTGAGTCTCTCAAGCCAGGCCCTAGGTACCTGTTTGAGGCCATAAATGGCTTTGTTAAGCCTGCATACTTGGCTCTGGTTAGAGCTTAGAAAACCAACCGGTTGCTCCATGTAAACTTCTTCAGCAAGCAACCCATTAAGAAACGCGTTGTTGACATCAGGTTGTTGAATTTCCCAACCATGAGTGACTGCCAAAGTAAGAATCACCCTCACTGTCAATGATTTTAGCACCGGTGAGAACGTTTCTGTATAGTCAAAGCCATGTTTTTGGTGAAAACCTTTTGCCACTGTTAGTGAGTGTGATAATGTAGTTAGTGGATTGTTAAGAGTTAGTTAGCTTTCTGTTAGAGGTCTGTTAAGCTCTCAGCTATTATAAATAGCTAGCCCTCTGTTTTGTAAACTTGAAATATTCTGAATACAAAAATCTCCTTTCTTCTCTCTCTCTCTCTGTTCTTCTTCTCTCTCTCTCTCTCTGCATCAGTTTCTATTATGGTATCTAGAGCCTCAAAATTCTAGGTCATGGCTTCCGAAACTGCAACCGATCCTCAGCCTCCACCACCACCACCACCACCACCGGCGCCATCGCAATCTTCTCTCCCTAACTTTGCTTCGATTGTTACAGTGAAACTCACTGATAACAATTTTCTCCATTGGAAGCAAGTCGTCGAAGCAGTCATTCGAGCGAATCGTCTTGAACGATTCTGTGCGTGCCCTAGGATTCCAACTCGTTTTTTCTCTCCGAGGAGGATCGTGTTTCCGATCGTGTCAATCCCGAGTACTCGGCTTGGGAGGCACAGGATCAACATCTGCTCATATGGATCTTGAATACTCTTTCGATTCCATGCATGCGCGAGTCATTGGTTGCGCTCATGCTTGGGAACTCGGGATGAAATTCACAATCACTTCAATGCGCGATGAAAGCTCGAAGTCGCTTGGTGAGATCCGAGTTGCGACACATCACCAAAGGCGATCGCAAGATCAATGAATACTTGCTAAGGATCAAGGCGATTGTTGACTGTTTGGCTTCGATTGGAAGCCCTATCACTCTTCAGGAGCACATCGACGCAATTCTTGAAGGACTTCCAGATGATTATCATCTTCGTTCTCCCTACAATTGAGTCGCACCTAGGTCAATACTCGATTGCGCAGAGATTGAAGCGCTTTTACTCTCTCATGAATCGCTACCGAACGGTTGAAGACTAAGACTGTGATTGATACTTTCTCTGTTAATGTGGCTCATACTACTCCTCATTCACTTAACAACTCTAACAATTTCTCGCATCAGGTGACCAATTCTCAACCTCAATCCTCCTCCAATACATTCCAACATAATAATCAGTATTCTAATCCTCATTCCATTTTTCCGTCGTCTGGAACTGGCTATCGTGGTGGTCGTGGTGGCCGCTATGGCCACCGTGGCAGAGGTCGAGGAGGACCATATTATAATCGTGGAGGAAATGAGTGCCACATTAGTCATCGAACCAATCACACAGCTGATAATTGCTTACATCGCTTTGATCAGCAGATGCTCGGCCTCGATCACGATACTATGCACCATCTCCTCGGCCTCAAAACTCTTCTCGTATTATGCACCACCTTCTCGGTCTCGAACTCACATCCTCGTGCAGAATCCTCATCCACCGCATCAAGAACAATTCCATCAGCATTCTTTCAAAGAACTTCGCCACCTGTTGCCATTACCTTGGCATAACACTCGGACTTCTCGAGCCTCTCATCTGCAGGACCTATGGCTATGGTTGCTTCTGGGCGAATCCTATGACTATGGTTATACGGATCGAGAATCAGATCCTAACATGTGGTATGTTGATAGCGGTGCCACACATCATGTTACTTCTGATATTACTAATCTTCAGCAACATTCCAAGACCAGTGGCCTAGATCAAGTCTTCATGGGTAATGGACTTGGCCTCTCAATTAATTCAATTGGTTCTGCTTGTTTTCTCTCACCATTTGATACTACAATTACATTAACACTCAAAGATATTCTATATGTGCCTAATATCACCAAAAATCTCCTTAGTGTCAGTAAGTTCTCACAAGATAACAATGCTTTCTTTCAATTCTATTCTCATGAGTGTTATGTCATTTCTCAGGTCACTAAGCAAGTTCTCCTAGTTGGCCAAGTCAATTCTCAAGGTTTATATGTCTTTCCAAGTCTCATAGTAGCTGCCAAGACTGCTTCACTGTCACCACAATGTCTCAGTGTATCTAGATCTAGTCCTTTGAGTTGTAATCTCTTAGGTTCATATGTAAATAAAGAAGTTTGTTGTAGCTCTGATACCATAATAGAAACTGATGCAGAGAGAGAGAGAGAAGAAGAACAGAGAGAATCGAGAGAAGAAAGGATGCAGAGAGAGAGAGAGAAGAAGAACAGAGAGAATCGAGAGAAGAAAGGAGATTTTTGTATTCAGAATATTTCAAGTTTACAAAACAGAGGGCTAGCTATTTATAATAGCTGAGAGCTTAACAGACCTCTAACAGAAAGCTAACTAACTCTTAACAATCCACTAACTACATTATCACACTCACTAACATACCCCCTTATAATCATGGGGGTGTATTTACATAGGTGAACTTATCAACAATGCCAAGGTTTCTTCTTAATTCTTCAAATCTGTTCGTGTTAGAGGTTTTGTCGAAGAATCAGCAACTTGGTCTACTCCGGTATATGACAGACATGACTAGAGTCTTGTCCAAAGCACTTTTCCCCGACAAAGAAAAGGTCTAGCTCCATGTGCTTGGTCCTGGAGTGAAGTACAGGATTATGGGAAAGAGAAAGCGTGCTTAGGTTGTCACAATACAGACCTGGATGTAGTGTAGGCACTTGTAGTTCTTTGAGAAGTGATCGCAACCGGATCACTTCGGGCGTGGTTGCTGCCAGGCTTCAGATTCGCTTACGTGCTTGACCGAGCCACAAGAGTTTGCTTTCCGGACCACCATGATACTAGGTTTGGTCCAAGATACACACATGACCCTAAAACCGAGCGCCTATCATCAAGTGTCAGCTGCCCGATCAAAGATCACCAAAGCCTGCAGACTGAGAGGAGACTGTTTGAAAGCTGGCTTGAGTAGCAGACCATAGGTGAGAGTGCCTTGCAGATATCTTAAGATACGTTTGACAGCTTTCCAATGTTCCTCTAAGGGTTGTGAAAGAAATTGGCAAACTTTCCCAACACTATAGCAGATTTCTGGTCTTGTAATGGTTGCATATTGAAGAGCACCCACTATTGATCTGTATAGGGATGGATCTGGAAGATAATTTGCACCATACTTGGTTAACTTGCAACTGCTGGTCATGGGAGTTGGAAGAGGCTTAGCCTCAGCCATGTGTGCTCTATGTAGAAGATCTTTAATATACTTGGTCTGAGACAACAAGAGACTCCCAGTAGGTAACCTTTTAACCTCAACACCCAGAAAATAATCCAATTCCCCCAGCTGTTTGAGTGCAAATTCAGCACTGAGTTTAGCAATGAGCTGTGTGATTCGGCTAGATGAAGAACCAGTAACAATGATGTCATCAACATAGATTAAAATATATGTGCAGTCACCATCTCGAGAATGGATGAAAAGGGAGGGATCACACCTGCTGGATTTGAAGCCAAGCCCCAAGAGAGCTTTGGCAAGCCTTTCAAACCAGGCCCTAGGTGCCTGTTTAAGACCATAGATAGCCTTGTTCAGCCTGCAAACTTGGCTGGGATTAGAGCTTGTAAACCCTGCTGGCTGCTCCATGTATACTTCTTCAGTGAGCAGTCCATTGAGAAACGCATTATTCACATCAAGTTGCTGGATTTCCCAACCATGAGTGACTGCCAGAGTGAGTATCACCCTTACTGTTACAGGTTTGACAACAGGTGAGAATGTTTCTGTATAATCAAATCCATGTTTTTGGTGGAACCCTTTTGCCACCAACCTGGCCTTGTACTTGTTAATCGACCCATCCGGATTCTCTTTGACACGAAACACCCATTTGCACCCAATTGCCTTTCTATGGGGTGGTAAATCTACAAGGGTCCAGGTGTCATTATGCACCAAAGCACTATATTCCAGTTGCATGGCCTCTTTCCAGTGGGGTAAGGACAAGGCCTCCTTAGGTGAGTGGGGTTCAACTTGAGTAAGCAGGGCAGTGGACACTCGTGTCTCTTGTTGTCTCAGACCAAGTATATTAAAGATCTTCTACATAGAGCACACATGGCTGAGGCTAAGCCTCTTCCAACTCCCATGACCAGCAGTTGCAAGTTAACCAAGTATGGTGCAAATTATCTTCCAGATCCATCCCTATACAGATCAATAGTGGGTGCTCTTCAATATGCAACCATTACAAGACCAGAAATCTGCTATAGTGTTGGGAAAGTTTGCCAATTTCTTTCACAACCCTTAGAGGAACATTGGAAAGCTGTCAAACGTATCTTAAGATATCTGCAAGGCACTCTCACCTATGGTCTGCTACTCAAGCCAGCTTTCAAACAGTCTCCTCTCAGTCTGCAGGCTTTGATGATCTTTGACCGGGCAGCTGACACTGATGATAGGCGCTCAGTTTCAGGGTCATGTGTGTATCTTGGACCAAACCTAGTATCATGGTGGTCCAGAAAGCAAACTCTTGTGGCTCGGTCAAGCACAGAAGCAGAATACAGAAGCCTGGCAGCAACCACAGCCGAAGTGATCTGGTTGCAGTCACTTCTCAAAGAACTACAAGTGCCTACACTACATCCAGTGCTGTATTGTGACAACCTAAGCACAGTTTCTCTTTCCCATAATCCTGTACTTCACTCCAGGACCAAGCACATGGAGCTAGACCTTTTCTTTGTCAGGGAAAAAGTGCTGGACAAGACTCTAGCTGTCTGTCATATACCTGGAGTAGACCAAGTTGCTGATTTACTGACAAAACCTCTAACACAGAACAGATTTGAAGAATTAAGAAGAAACCTTGGCATTGTTGATAAGTTCACCTATGTAAATACACCCCCATGATTATAAGGGGGTATGTTAGTGAGTGTGATAATGTAGTTAGTGGATTGTTAAGAGTTAGTTAGCTTTCTGTTAGAGGTCTGTTAAGCTCTCAGCTATTATAAATAGCTAGCCCTCTGTTTTGTAAACTTGAAATATTCTGAATACAAAAATCTCCTTTCTTCTCTCGATTCTCTCTGTTCTTCTTCTCTCTCTCTCTCTGCATCAGTTTCTATTAGCCACCAAGCTGGCTTTGTACTTATTAATTGCCCCATCCGGATTTTCTTTGACACGAAAAACCCACTTGCATCCAATGACCTGTCTATTCGGTGGCAGGTCTACTAAAGTCCAGGTGTTATTATGCACCAAAGCATCAAATTCCAGCTGCATGGCTTCTTTCCAATGAGGTAATGACAAGGCCTCCTTAGGTGAATGTGGTTCTACTTGTGTTAGTAATGCAGTTGACACTCTAGCCTTGGACCGGGTAACCGTAGTATGGGTGTTAACAGGCTGTAAAGTAGGTGGTGAAGGACTAGGGGAAAGAGAGGAAGAGGTGGGATACTGTGGTGTAAGGCCTGTGTGTAAAGAAGGTAAGGAAGAGTGAGGAGAGTTAGGAAACCCATACTGTGGTGTGAGACCTGAATGTAAGGAAGGTAAGGATGAGTGGTGAGAAGTAGGAGTCCCATGGCTACTGGCTAGGAATTGATGGAGACAAATTGGGTGAGGGACAGACACAACTTCAGGTGGAGGACTATGAGCAGGTGGACTTGACTCGGGTTGGGAAGGACTGAAGGAAAAGGGAATGACAATGAGAGTAGTGGGACAAACTGACTCAGTTAAGGTGTTTGGAGTAGAAGGGGAGCTTGAAGAAATAGTAGAAAAGGGAAAGTTATATTCATTAAATTGCACCTCTTTTGAAATATACAATCTGCCCTCTTTAGAAAGACACTTGTATCCTTTGTGAGATGGAGAATACCCCAAGAAAGTACATTCACAAGACCTGAATTGCATTTTGTTCTTATTGTATTGTCTTAGGCCTGGATAACAAGCACAACCAAAGACCCTTAAGAAAAAGTAATCAGGTTCTTTATCATATAGGACAACAAAAGGAGTTTTATTAGAAAGTATAGGAGTAGGCAACCTATTAATAAGATAGGTGGCAGTAGAGAAAGCATGATCCCAAAACTTCATGGGAAGAGAGGCTTGGGAAAGAAGAGCAAGCCCTGTTTCAACAATGTGTCTATGCTTCCTTTCAACACTTGTGGTGAGTGTGAGGACAAATGATGCGATGAATAATGCCTAGTTCCGCAAGAAATTTGGTAAAGGGGCGAAATTCACCACCCCAGTCTGTTTGGACAGATTTACCCATTGTTTGGAATTGAACTTCAACAAGTTCCAGGAATTGTTTAAAAATGTTTAAGGTTTCTGATTTTTGTTTTAAGAGACATAGCCAAGTGAACTTAGAGTGCGCATCAACAATGGACAAATAGTATGAGTGTCCAGAGGTAGATTGAAAAGGATATGGTCCCCAAAGATCAAGAAAGAGCAAATCAAATGGTTTATTATGCACAGAATTAGAGGGACTAGAAGGTAATATGTGTGATTTTCCAAAACAACAGGCAGTGTAGAAATCCATAACAGTTTTATTCATATATGGTTGGTTACAATGCTGTAAAACAGTTTTCAAGGCAGCATCATTGGCATGCCCTAACCTACAGTACCAAATGTAATAAGAATGAGACACATTACTAACACTGCTACTGCTAGAAACATAGTTACATGAAACTTCTTGATTCTGGACCTAGACACACTAAGACACTGGTGATAATGAGGAAGTCTTGGCAGCAACTGGAGGAAGACTTGGAAACACATAGAGACCTTGTGAATTGACTTGTCCAACAAGGAGAACTTGTTTATTGACATGAGAAATGACATAACATACATGAGAATGGAATTGAAAGAAAACATTATTGTCTTGTGAGAACTTACTGACACTAAGAAGGTTTTTGGTGATTTTAGGCACATATAGAACTTACTGACACCAAGAAGGTTTTTGGTGAATCGGACAGAGTATTCAACAGCCAAATGAATAGGTATTGATCTTGCGCCTCCCAAGCTGAGAACTCAGGATTGACACGATCGGCAACGCGATCATCTTCAGAAAGATACCTCGATGGAATTCTAGGGCACGCAGTAAAGCGTTATAGTCGACTAGCTCGAATCACTGCCTCTACAACTTGTTTCCAGTGGAGAAAATTGTTATCAGCAAGCTTTACTGTAACAATCAAAGAGAAATTAGGAAGAGAAGGTTGCGATGACACCGGCGGTGGCGGCGGCGGTGGTGGATCATGTTCAGACGCGGAAGCCATGGCCTAGAATTTTGAAGCTCTAGATACCATATTATAATCAGATATTGAGAGAGAAAAGAGAGAATCATAGAAGGAGATGGAGAGAGAGAGAATCTGAATTATGATTCTATAATTGTTGTAGAATCTGTACAGGGAAGAGCTATATATAATAGCTCCAGTAAGAATTGAAAGTGTGCAACTCTTAAATTCTTAAATACTGCAATTCTAAAATTCTTAAACAGTTCAATTCTTATATATATATATATATATACAAGCATAATATAGAGGGGGCAGCCGCAACATCACTAGATGAAGCATGAGTCACGATTTACCAAAAGAAATAAAGAATAAATGTGAAAAAATATGGCAATGAAGCTTCTATAAATCAACGTGATTTTGTTAGTAGGTACTCTATTGTCTACTTAATTATTATACGGATGGTTTTGTATTATTATTTAAGTATGTCTTGGAAAATTTTTGATTTTCAAATTTCCTTAATGTGTCTCTTTCTTTTGTAAACAGGCAAAGTGTGTGATGCTGTTGAAGTAGCAGGAAAAAATGTCATGTCAACATCATCCACAGTGACAACCGAGCTTGTCAATCACAGGTAAAGCTGCTCAATAGATGCATTATCTAGTGTAAAATATCAATAGAAGAGAGTATTTAATTAGGGATTTAATTTGGCGATACTGTGATCAGTCTATCCCATGTGATTTCACACTGGAATGTCAAATAACCTGTATGGCTGTACCTGTGTTGGGTATGAGATAGCAAATTTAATTATGGCTGTGATACTCAAGAATGTGGAGACCTTGAATTCCCAAGGAGCCAACATCTCCATGATGCCTACCAAATTACCAGGGTGTGTGCATGGGAAAGCTTTAGCTTACAAATACCTATGAGTTAACTACTAATAAAAGAAACTAGAAAAGTAGAAAAACATAAGGATAGCTTTTGCTTATATTGTTTTTTGGGAACTAGCAGTCCAAATTATTTTCTTGTTTGCTTTCCTGATGTGAGTCCTTCTATAACCTATTTTGGTAGCTGATTAAAATATGAAATACACATTCCTTAATTTATTATTTTCCATTTTCCATGAGCTGCTTTTGGAATTTAGGCTTACAACATAGGATAGATACTTTGTTTAACAGTTGAGAGCAATTTGGCTGTGTGTATACTTCAGATACGGGGAAGAAGCTGCTAAGGCAACAAATGAAGGGCTGGGCGCTGCTGGCCATGCTGTTGGAACTGCATGGGCTGCTTTTAAGATTCGGAAGGCTCTTAATCCTAAGAGTGTTATAAAACCTACCACCCTAGCCAAATCTGCAGCTAAAGCTGCAGCTGCTGAACTTAAGGTTAAAAAGTCCAAGTGATTTATGCCAGGAGTTCTTCCATTAAGGTTAGAACATCCTAACATAAAAAACCACTGCTATTCATTATCCACAGCTTCTCTTAGAATATTGCATATATTGTAGGTAGAAAAATTGATGTATAATTTGATGCTTATTCTTTACTTTATTGCTTTGCGAAAATTGCACTTATTTTTAGTGATGAATGTTGGAAATTAATGAATTTGTCTTCCGGTTCTGGTCTCCATGAAATTGATCTTTGGTTGGTATCAGACTTTTCCTAGGTATGTTTATAATCACATTTCACTTTCACTTTGTGAGGAAAGAGGTAGTTTACTATTGTGCTACATTTAGGTATAACCAAAATTTTGAAAGTGTGCTTAGAAGATTGGGAGTTTTCGTAAAATCATGTGGGAAAATCAGTGATAAGTTTGTATATTCACTGTCACTTCAGTTAGTTAAACATAGTTTTCTTCAGAGGTTAGCTTTCAATCCTTTGGCTAACTCTGGTTGCTAATAAATTAGGATAATCATTAGATATTTTGTTTTCACCTAAATTTTTAATTTCAGTTCTGATATTTTGCAGTGATACTGAGCTTTAATACATTTATCTGCTCCCCTATCCTTCCTTACATAATTGAGTTATATGACTTGGTTTGTTATACTATGAATTCTGTGGACTGATATTGTGACACCAAACCAACCTTCTCATCTGATAGATGTTAGGCCTTGTTAGTGAAGTAGTTAGTTTGTTAGTGAGTGAGTTAGGGAAAATAAGGCACGTTGCCTATAAATAGAGAGAGTTGAGGGAAAGAGTAGGCATTTTGTGAGTTAGTCTTGGGAGTAAGGAGAGTTCCGGTTAATAACCTGAAAGTGTAATTGTTCTTTCTTTTCTTCTATAATCCGAACCAGTTCTATCATCATCTTTCTTTGTACCATCAACTAGAGGAAGTGTAAAAAAAATAAAGTTAAAATGAAATGGGATAAAAATATATCTTACTTAGTGCTGGGTAGAGGGTGGAAAATTAAGTATTATTTTCAACTTACTTTTTCATAATATAGAAGATGAAAGTTGTAGTAATTGAATGAAAATAAATTTTAAAACCCTTTTAATTGTCTCCTATATTTATTATACAAAGCATATTTAATTATTTTATATCCTAATTACTTTTTATATTTTTTTCATTTTCCAACTATCACCCCATTTTTTGTCTTTTTCCATGACCGTCACAAGCAAGGGGATTGGAGTACCAACTTATCTTACGATTTAGAGAATTGGGGATACATTAGTGGCTTATAACCTATGGCATCTTTAGCTGATGCAGACTGTTAAATAATTTTTTGGGGCAAGGGGATTGGTGTGGCCATTATTGGAGTACCAACTTGTCTTACGATAGTGATGCTTTCCTTTAAATGTATACCACTAGCTCAAAAGTTTCAATGGTTATCGACTTTTGAAGTCTTTGCAGCGAATCAAATGCTTCTTTTGTGTGGAAAGCCGGTTCACCCTTATAATATAGGATATGCATACATTTACCTAAACCTTATACATAAGAATAAAATATATGACAGAGAACATACAGCACGTCTAAGTGTCTCATTGTTTCTTACAAAGGTGGAAAACCCAGGTTCCCAATTCTTCATGCAATCCAACTATGATCATTCTTGCCAACAACAACGACAATAATAATAATAATAAAAACCACCTATGATATCATATATAGAGAAAGATAGTTGTGCGAAAAGGGGTGTTAGTTTTTATCAGCTAATCGATTGGTTTTATATCGGAAAATACTGATTTATTAAGAAAATTTGAGTGTAATTTACTGTAATAATCGGCTTCAGATTTCAGATTGATCGATCTTAATTCGAATACAGCTTTTTTATGTGATTATTTTGAATGAAGTGACATGCTTGACATGTTATTATAATCAAAACCGGACATCCATGGGTATGATGAACTACTTTTGCAATTACAATAGGAAATTGTTTTTTGAACAACTGGATGAGACACCTCGTATAAATATCATATGTTGATATGAGTGTGGATGTATCATATGTATATTGCAAGTGTGGGTGTTAGTTCTAGTTGTACATATAATAGAATTGATTGATTATAATATACGGATGATAGGCTTCCCGCAGATAGTTCTGCTTTACAAACTCCATCCAGAATAAATGAAATGGAAAAGATACACCACCATACACTTGATTAGCAAAGTGTCATGAATTAACTCTTCTAAAAGCTTAAATTATTAGAGTACGTGTGAAGAATATTATTATATCTTTAACATGTCTTCTGAGGCAAAAGTCATTTGAGCTTCAAACATGGACAATGCACATGTCATCTTTACCATGAGTTGAAATTTAACTTTTTACTAGAAGAAAGGGTGTGACAAGGATCAAACTCTAGAGCACTTAGGTCCCGTTTGGATAGCATAACTTATAACTCATTAGAGTTTTTTCACTAGTAAAAGTGATTTTATTGGGAAAAAAAATATAACGTTTGAATAAGCTCAAATAACTAATTTATTAATCCCAAAAGTTATTTATGAATTATTCTATAAAACCAAATTTTTAAGCTTCTTAAAAATCTATGTGCAAAGTTTTTTTTTTTTTTTTGCATTGTGCAAAAATCATGTCCCCGTCTTAATTTGAAATTTTATAAAACCAAACAGTAAAAACAAATAAAAGTTGTTTTTAGTGTTTCCTATACAAATTTTTGGAAATAAGAAATAGAATGAAAACAACGTGATATTTTTATAACTGCTCCCTTCGGACTCAATTATAAGCAAAAAAGTACTTATATTTTTTGGACTCAAATATAAACAAAATTGAACAAACTCAACTCTATTTAATGTATATATTCCAAAAATCAAGAAAATTAACCAATCAAACCAATTCTCCTTTTATTTTTCCAAGAGCATTTCACATTCCCTAGACAATTAAATGGTAGTTTAACAATTATAACTTTTTTTTTACATAAATCAAGACAATTAAACTAAATTAACTAACTTTCTTAATAAGTATGAAATTAGTTATTTTTGCTTATAATTGAGTCTGGAGATAATATTTTTGTTATAATCATTTCTAAATTTAGAAAATGAAAACAGGAAATAAAAATGAATGCAAAGGACATCTCCCACTTTCAATACTCTTTGGACATTGAATCTCTCTCACTGTTAATGTCACTTATGTGTCTGAATCTTCCATTGAGTCTCTTGATAACATACTATTATACTAACTTGCCTATTAAAATAAATATAAATTAAAGTAATTATCTTTGTAAATTTATTTAATTTGTTAATATATATATATATATATATATATATATATATATATAATAAATAAATAAAATGGAAAAGAAACTTAGTTAATTAAAACCCATTTTGGTAATTCCACACTCAAGCAACTTTGATCAAAATTATCCAAACAACAAGAATTGATAAAAATAACTTTTCCATGAATGTATCCAAATATAAATCACTTCACTTTCACCTCACTTATAATCAAAATTAAGTCTTTAAAATCAATTTCATCTAAAACCATGTTTCTTAAATGCTCATCCAAACACATACTAAAATGCAATTTGTTGAGGTTCAGTATTTGTTGATGGTGGAAGCGTCATAATTCACGAGTTAGCGAGGAGTGTGGGCGCCACTGTACCCAATTCATAGTATCCAAACACGAGGAAGTTTCTTGGTTAAGATTTCTTCCGTTTGTTCGCTGTATTAGCAAGCCATTAGTGTGGTTCAAATGATGCCGACGCCAAGAGATGGAGACACAAGGTCGGTGGCAAATGTGGCATAAACCTCTTGCTCATGGATAAGACATTGTGGGAATACAGAGTAATTTAATTTGACACAAAGTGATATATGCCTACAGGGCACACCACACATATTTATATACGGTATTGTTAGCAGAAAGAAATTATTATTATTTTTTTGATAAAAGCAGAAAGAAATTTTTTTATTTAAAAGTGTAATTTTTAGATGTTCAATGATTTAAATACAGTTTTTAAATATAATTTTTATGTTTAATTCCTTAATAAGTATCCTTAATATTTATTTTTTTATATAATATATTATTTCAACTTTATATATGAGACGACATATTTAAATATATTTATATTAAATATACTATCTCAAGCAATATTGAAATACATGTATTTACTATTTAGGGTACACTATTTCCATTCTTAAACGATAGTCGTTCATAGTTCTCCATTTGGATTAAGAAGGGCGTTAAATAATAGTATTAGTTTAGCGTAGTGATAGAAAGTTATTTTACTAATTGCATTATTAATAACTGTTGTATCCTGAATGCTTTGCTACCTCGTGTCATAATTGGTTCAGGTTATATTTAAAAAATAATAATATAAATTGTCATTTATTTATCATTTAGGTTAAAGTAATCTTTTGGTCCTTTTACGTGATACTGATTTTCAATTTGGTCCCTATACCTAAAAAGTTATCAATTTGGTCCCTATACGTGACACTGGTTTTCAATTTGGTCCTCACCGCTAATTTATCCCTATATAAGAGGACCAAATTGTAAATTATGGTCACATATAGGGACCAAATTGAAAATAATTGTCACATGTGGGACCGATTTCAAATTATTTTTGTTGAATTGGTCCCTACATATGACAATAATTTACAATTTTGTCCTCTTATACAGGGATCAATTAGCGGTGATGACCAAATTGAAAATCAGTGTCACGTATAGGGATCAAATTGATAACTATTTACGTATATGGACCAAATTGAAAATTAGTGTCACATATACCAAAATATTACTTTAACCTATAATTTAAAATGTCAGTCAAACCAAATCCGCAAAGACTGAACATAGGAAACACAATAAAAGGAAACATTTTCCTGTAATTAAACACCCCACCCCTCTCTTCCACTTTTACATAAGTGGGATATGACACAAATTACAAGTAGAATAATTAAAAGCACTCTTAAACACTGAATGGCTTATCTCTGTCTGGCACACAAACAAGTTGGATTGGAACCTCTCTCAAAGTCTGAATATGATATGCTACTGTATAAGTTCATAGCTGCTTGGATACAACAGTGAGCTATACATGCCAGAAAGACTAAGAAAAACCCTCTTCTGAAAGTTCCTTATGTTCATTAGGCTCAAACTTGCTAATGGGTACCAATTGTAGATACGTGTTAGATATATTATGGGGTCTTGCCACTTGTTGGAAGAAAAGCAACACACCAACTGGCAGGAGAATGTTTCACAGGGATGTGGAAAAAGAAGAATTCCAGTATGCCAGTACTCAATGTCTCTCATCCTACTACAGTGTCTTTGTGGTTCGCCTAGCAATCATGGTCAGTTAATTCTCCCCTAGATGATTTGAAATTTGGTCTCTAAGTTAAGTATTAACTGCAGTTGCAAAGTATTTGTTGTCTAAAAACTAGAAAGATACTCTTACTGCTAAACTGCCATGAAAAATTATAAAAAATGTTATTTGGACATCAAAATATGGGACAACGGTTAATGATGTTCAAAATCATGATTAATAATGTGTCGACTGTTGAATTTGGTTAATGGATACATATGTAGTAGAAGGGGTAACTCGTTAACCGACAACTAGGTTAATGATATACAAAATCTTGGTTAATGCAGCTCAGTGGGTGGTTAATGAATTATCCATCTTTAGTGTACACATTAACCAAGTTCAACACGTCATTAACCACGATTTTGAACATTATTAACTGTAGCGGATTGTTGTCCCATTTTTTGATGTTCAAATAACAAAACTGAAAATTATAAGACACCAGTTGTTATGAAAAAACTAAACTCTTGTGTGTGCTGATAACTAAAAGCCCATTTTGTTGGAATGTAAAGGTTTTAAATTGTGTTTCGCAACTGCAATTGCTACCGTGTTTTCCTGCAATTGTGAACAATTATGGTAAACGCTACATAACTGGAACTGTGACCACAGCTGCAGTTTAAAACCATGGATTGGACTAACCATTATTTTGCTTTATGCAGGTCATGCTAACCATCTTGATTGGGCTGCTCACTATACTGACATGGCATTTCACCAAGACTTACACAACAAAATCTCTTAATAGCTTAGCGTATGACCTGCGTTATGAACTTCTACAACGTCCCATTTTGAGGATGTGGAACATTTTGAATTCTACTGCTGAAATTACAACAGCTCAAGTCAAGCTGTCTGAGTATGTGATCAGAAGCCACAGCAATGTTGCCACTCAAGCAGAGGAAGATAAGGTTGACCTTTTAATTTATTCATTATGTATTGCTATATTCTTGTCATGTTTGATACCATTATCACAATATCATTTATTACTTTGCTTATTAATACTGGTCCAACTCTAAGCAGATGTATGAAGCGATGAGGGGTGTGACATGGGCATTGTTTGCTAGTAGAAAAGCCCTCAACTCAATAACTGTCAAATATAGGAACGGATTTGTCCAAGCATTTCATAGAGATCTGAAGCATAATAATACGTTTTACATTTACTCCGATGTTGCAAATTACTCCACAAGTGCCAGTGGACATGAAGCTTGGAATGATCAAGGCAAACATGGTAACAAGTCTGCAATTTGGTATCGTGAACCACTTGACCCTGTCAGTGGTGAGAAGATTGGTAAAACAATGCAAATTGCACCAGAAGATTCAATAAATATAGCTGGCCTATCCCAAGTCCCTGATGGTGTAGCTTCGTGGCACGTTGCTGTCAGCAAGTTTGCAGATTCACCATTGCTTTCTGCAGCACTGCCAGTTTGGGACTCTTCTAAAAAGAGCATTGTGGCAGTTGTGGGGGTCACAACTGCACTTTATAGTGTAGGACATCTAATGAAGGAACTAGTTGAGTTGCACAGTGGTTATATGTATTTGACCTCCCAAGAGGGTTACTTACTTGCGACTTCCACAAATGCGCCTCTACTGACAAATTCAACAAAGCTGCCTAAGCTTAAGATGGCTGTTGACTGTGAAAATAAAGTAATAAGAGAAGGAGCAGAGTATTTACAGAAAACCTACGGGAACAATTTCCCTCCAAGTCATGAGGTTCATGTAGAGAATGCCAGGCTAGGCCACCAGCAATATTACATTGACTCATTCTTCCTAAACTTGAAGAGACTTCCTCTGGTACATACACTGCACCTGTTCACTACATTTGATCTTCTCTGCAATATTGCTTTTAAAATTGTACATGTGTGTGTGTGTGTTATACCTTTAGAATGTTTACAGACTACTGGTTTAAAATTTGTGCAGGTGGGTGTAATTATCATACCAAGAAAGCATATAATGGGGCAGGCAGATAAAAGAGCCTTCAAAACATTGGTTATTCTGATATCTGCATCACTGTGCATTGTTGTCATTGGATGTGTTTGCATTTTGATATTGACAAATGGAGTATCAAAGGAAATGAAACTAAGATCAGAACTGATCAGTCATCTGGAAGCAAGAAGGAGGGCAGAGGCATCAAGCAACTATAAAAGTCAATTTCTTGCAAATATGAGGTTGGTTCTTCAAGTTTAGTGTGAATATTATTAGAAACAGAGAGAGAGGGAAAAGGAGAGAGAAAGGAAACTGAATCTGAATATTATTTCTTAAACTGAATGATACAATTATTAGAAACAGAGAGAGAGGGAAAAGGAGAGAGAAAGGAAATTGAATCTGAATATTATTTCTTAAACTGAATGATACAATGAGTGCCACTATATATAGATAGTGTGCACTGCATAACAAAATCAGTTGAGCTGACTTGACAGCTGTTACAGTTGTTACAATCCTAACAACCTACCTAACAACCTACTGGAGCTATACAACTCATATATGTATACTCTAATATACCCCCTTATATTCATAGGGTGGGGTTACATAGTGAGAACCTATCTACTATACCTAGGTTGCTCCCAAGAGTCTCAAATCTGGTTTGAGTCAGTGGCTTGGTGAGCACATCTGCCACTTGGTCTTGTCCAGGAAGATGATACATAGCCAGTGATTTATCAAGGACTCTTTCTCTGACAAAGAACAAATCTAGTTCCATATGCTTAGTTCTTGAGTGCAGCACAGGGTTGTGAGACAAGGAAACTGTGCTTAAGTTATCACAGTAGATAACTGGTGGCAAAACAGGAACCTTCAACTCTTGCATTAAGGATTTCAGCCACAGAACCTCTGCTGTGGTGGCAGCCAAGCTTCTGTATTCTGCCTCTGTGCTAGACCTAGCCACCAAGGTCTGCTTCCTTGACCACCAAGAGACCAAGTTTGGTCCAAAAAAGACACAAGAACCTGATACAGACCTTCGGTCATCAGTATCTGCTGCCCAGTCTGCATCACTGAAGGCTTGCAGACTGAAGGGGCCACTGCTGGATGCTGGTTTCAACAATAAACCATGTGTTAAAGTGCCTTTCAAATACCTGAGAATGTGTTTTACTGCTTTCCAGTGTTCCTCCAAGGGTTGTGAGAGAATTGGCAGACCTTGCCTACACTGTAACACAATTCTGGTCTAGTGATGGTGGCATACTGCAAAGCCCCAACTATGGACCTATACTGGGTAGGATCAGCTAGGTAGTTGCCTCCAAACTTGGTCAGCTTGCAGCTGCTGGTCACGGGAGTTGGGAGTGACTTGGCATCTGCCATATTTGCCTTTGCCAACAAGTCTCTATTATATTTGGTTTGAGGCAAAAGAAGAGAACCATTGGGAAGCTTCTTGACTTCTACTCCCAGAAAATAGTCTAAATCACCTAGCTCCTTAAGAGCAAATTCTGATTTGAGTTTTGTAATCAGTTGAGCTATTCGGGTAGAGGAAGACCCCGTCACAATTATGTGATCAACATATATTAGGATGTATGTACTCTGGCCACCAGAAGTATGCACAAACAGTGAAGGATCACACTTGCTGGACTGAAAACCAAACCGAACTAGAGCCTGAGTTAGTCTTTCAAACCATGCCCGAGGAGCCTGCTTTAGGCCATAGATTGCTTTGTTCAACTTGCACACTTGGTTTGGATTTGAGCTAGTAAAACCCATGGGCTGCTCCATGTACACCTCTTCTGCTAGAAGCCCATTTAGGAACGCGTTATTGACATCTAGTTGCTTGATGTCCCAATGATTAGTAATGGCCAAAGTGAGGATAACTCAGACAGTTACAGGTTTGACCACGGGTGAAAATGTCTCTGTGTAATCAAAACCTTGCTTTTGATGGAATCCCTTGGCTACCAACCTAGCCTTAAACTTGTTGATTGTCCCATCTGAGTTTTCCTTTACACGGAAAACCCATTTACAGCCAATGGTCTGTCTATGTGAAGGCAATTCTGTCAATGTCCAAGTGTTGTTCCTTACTAGAGCATCAAACTCTTGTTGCATGGCTTCTTTCCAGTGAGGTATGGTCAATGCTTCTTTAGGAGAACGAGGTTCAGCATGTGTTAACAGAACCCGAGACACTCTAGACTTTGCTCTAGTAACCATTGCATGAAGACTAGTGGGCTGCTGCAGGTTTTGAATAGGTGGAGGAGAGGAACTTGAAGAGACAGGGTTAGGTTGGAAAGGTGGAGAACCAGGATACAGGGGAGAAAGACTCGAGTGTAATGAGGGTAAGGTTGATGAGTTGGAGGAATTAGGATTAGACTGAGCTTGATGACCAAGAGGAGACAAGTTTGGAGAAGGTGAGGGAACATGGACAGGAGCAGCACTGGGTGGAAAAGAATTAGGTGGAGTTATAGTGAGAGGAATTGGAGGAATAGATTCACAAACTGAAGAAGGAGTGGAGGGAGTACTGTTAGATTTAGTGGCATAAGGAAATTTAAACTCATTGAACTGGACATCCTTAGAAATGTAAAGTCTTCCATCACTAGAAAGACACTTATACCCTTTGTGTGTAGAGGAATAACCTAGGAAAGTGAATCACAAGACCTGAACTGGAGTTTGTTCTTATTATAGGGCCTAAGACATGGGTAGCAAGCACACCCAAAGACTCTTAAAAATGCGTAATCTGGTTCCTTATTATATAGGACAACAAAAGGAGACTTGTGAGACAAAGTAGGGGTGGGTAATCTGTTGATAAGATAGGCTGCTGTAGTGAAAGCATGGTCCCAAAATTTCATTGGAAAGCATGCTTGAGCAAGTAGAGATAACCCAGTTTCTACCACATGTCTATGCTTCCTCTCAACACTCTGATTTCTGTTTTAGAAGAAAAAGCCAAGTAAACTTTGAATGAGCATCTACTATGGAAAAGTAGTAAGAGTGCCCATAAGAGGACTGCACAGGGGCTGGACCCCACAGATCCAAGAAAATTAGATCAAAAGGCTTAGCATAAGTGGTAGTAGATGCATTAGAAGGTAGCCTGTGTGATTTGCCAAAGCAACAAGATGTACAGAAATCCACAACAGTTTTAATCACAGATGGAATGTTACATTGTTTGAGAATTTGTTTAATTGCAACATCATTGGCATGGCCAAGCCTACAGTGCCAAATGTAGTAAGAGTTTGGTGCAAGAGTACTAAAATTACAACTAGAAACAATTTGATTGCAACTTGGGTTTTGATTACAACTGGAATTAGACTTTTCGATAGAAGTAGGAACATGACAACTAGTAACACTAAGACATGTAGGGAAAGCTTGAGCAGACTTGCTTGCCACTGAGAGTTGAGAGAAGACATATAGACCTTGAGAATTGACCTTGCCAGTTAACAAAACCTGTTTATTGACCGGAGAGAGGACATAGCAGACATGAGAGTGAAACTCAAAAATAACATGATTGTCTTTTGAAAACTTACTTACACTTCAAAGATTTTTGGTGATTTTGGGGACATAAAGAATGTCATTAAGCTGAAGAATAACACTAGGAGCATGAGGAGAGTTAACACATGCAGAACCCGTTGATAAAATGGAAAGGCCAAGACCATTACCCATATAAACTTGGTCCAGACCACAATTGCTTGGTTGCTGCTGCTGTTGAAGATTAGCTAAGTCAGCAGTAACATGGTGAGTGGCACCACTATCAACATACCACACTCCTGCATCTGAACCAGAACCTGTTGCAGCCATTACTAAAGGATTGGATCCAGCACTACCATAGCCATGGAACCACCAGGTTGAGTGTTGTGTGAGAATGCAGCCTGAGGAACAGAATTGGAGTGCTGCCATTTCAGAGGCAGTGGTGGTGTATTGGCTGAATTGGAAGCTTGCTGAAAAGAGGTGTAGGCCATTGGAGTGTGTTGTGACTGAGCAGAATTTTGATTTTGTAACTGATTAGGAGCATAATGAGCAGAGAATTGTGGATGCTGTGTCTGAGGCATTTTATCAAACAGGTGCTGAGAAAATTTTTGTGATTGGTTAGCAGCTTAATGAGCAGAGAATTGTGGATGCTGTGTTTGAGGCATTTTATCAAACAGGTGCTGATCTTGCGCCTCCACAAAATTTTGTAACTGATTAGGAGCATAATGAGCCGAGAATTGTGGATGCTGTGTCTAAGGCATTTTGTCAAACAGGTACTAATCTTGCACCTCCCAGAATTTGTACCATCAGCGATGCGGTCGTCATTGCTGAGGTATCGCGGAGGAACCCTAGGGTATGCAACGAACTTTTCGAGCCTATTCGCACAAATCACAACATCAACATCTTGCTTCCAGTGAAGAGAGTTGCTAACGAGAGAAGAGAAATTGGACATCAAACTCTGTGATTGTGCTGGCGGCGGCGGAGGATAGTGATCGGAAGCAGAAGTCATGGCCTAGAACTTAAGCTCTAGATACCATATTAGAAACAGAGAGAGAGGGAAAAGGAGAGAGAAAGGAAACTGAATCTGAATATTATTTCTTAAACTGAATGATACAATGAGTGCCACTATATATAGATAGTGTGCGCTGCATAACAGAATCAGTTGAGCTGACTTGACAGCTGTTACAGTTGTTACAATCCTAACCTCCTACTGGAGCTATACAGCTCATATATGTATACTCTAATAAATATAAATAAAATTAATTATGCTGCAACCATGAATCTCATTGTGTTTTGGAACATTCATTGGTCACTCTGAACAAGGTTCTATATGACCCTGCCACATTGTGAGAGGATTTCGAAAATGTAGAGGTATATCTCTTAGTCATGTCCTTATAAATTAAGGGACCTGTATGAAGAGTCATATAGGAAGTTATCTATGGCTTTTACAGGATACAACACTAGAAGTCATCAAGCTAGTCAGTTTGGTTATTTGAACCAAAAGACACAAAGGTAGTTATAGCACCTAAGGATACCATTGGAAGAATATGAAACCAAATGGTGTTATAAACATCATTTGTCTTATGAAATACTATTGATGAAAAGTTGTGTTGATTCATAGAAATCAGACATGATTAGAGGGTTGTAGCTCTTCTTGGAATGTTAGTTTTAACAACCATTGATGAATAGTTGTGTTAGTTCATGAAACCTTGTATACTTCATCTTTCTTTATTAAAAAGTTGTCTCTTAATGAAACACCACAACATGTATATAAAAGACAACTTCTACCAACACTCATAAACAGTTGACAAATTCATTTGCTTTTACCTTTAAGTGCACAAAATAAAAAAGCAAACTATCACTTCGTAAACACCATTGTCGTCTTGGCTTGAGTTTCAGGAGTGCAAACCATACTCAAGGGTCTTCATTGTATTCTAAAGGAAATTCGCCATTAACCCAAATTGCACCGATGTTTTAGAATAGGTAGGGGAGAATTAAGTCTAAAGGAAAGCGTTGCCCATGCCTTGAATACATTGTGCACATCTTTCCTTCTTATCTATTCTTCTACCCTTGAAAGAACCATTCCCACCAACACACACAAGCTATTCTATATTCAAACATTTCATAAACTTCGTCTATGGCTACAGATTAGGTACAACCAACATTTTATCTTGAACAATATGTATGTTTGGTATACTGTTTTGTTATAGAAAAATATATTTGTGAGTGTATATATATATCTTAAAATTTGGGCTTGGGCCTAACTCAACCCCAAAAGCTAGCTTGTAAGGTGAGGATTGTTCAAGCTTTATAAGCACTACTTTGGCCATATCTCTAGGCGATGTGGGACTAAGCACACCCCTCACACTCTGCACAATGAAGGTGCTAAGGCGGCTAGGGGCGAACCGCAATTAAGGCGGCTTTTCAACAATATATATTGTTGGTTGCTTATATGTCATTTTCCCACCATTAAATCTGGTATACCTGGATCAAGCAGGGGAAAATTTTGTCAGTTGGATAACAAATATAACTTGCATTTCAAGAAATAGCTATGGTATTTATTGACTTAGTAGGATTTTGATTTCACAAAAGTATAGAACAATGAATGAAATCTTCATTGCCTAAGATCAAGAGTGATCCTTCAATATATATATATATATATATGCACCACAATGATATTTTTCTGGACACTGATACACTTTCAAACCACACTGATAATTCCTTTTTTCTTTCTTACATAGATTAATTTTAACATCCATACATGTTCACTTCCTCTGAGAAGAATTAGAAAGATGCCAAAGACCTGAAATTACTTAAGGCCTGTTTGTTTTGTTTTCAGTTTCCTGTTTTCAGAAATAATTACAAAACTGCCACCTTGTTTTTATTCTGTTTCCTGTTTTCATAAATTTATACAGGAAACACTGAAAACAACTTTTTTTTCTGTTTTCACTGTTTCCTGTACAATACTTTGAAAACGGGAAACAAAATGAAAACCAGGTGGTATTTTTGTAATTATTTTTTAATACAAGAAACCGAAAACAAAGCAAATAGCCCTTACCTATCCATGCTGTTCCATTCACATGTCTAAGAAGATATTGCATTTGTTTCTTAACAAATTCGTTTCAATGGCTTTTTTCTTTGGTGAATTACAGTCATGAACTGAGGACACCTATGGCAGCAGTAATTGGATTACTTGACATTCTTATTTCTGATGACTGCCTCACAAATGAACAATGTGCAACAGTTACTCAAATACGAAAATGCTCAACTGCCCTGCTCCATCTTCTTAATAACATCTTGGATTTGAGCAAGGTGAGATATAAGCTAAGTATTTTGTTCAAGAACATTAATCTTATCCCCACACCAATAACTGAAAAGCGAAAACCAATCCCAAGTTCCTTTACCATTGTAACAAAACTGCACTTATTCCAAAAAAGTCTTCTAATATTTTATAGAATATAGGTGGAATCTGGAAAACTGGTCCTAGAAGATGCAGAATTTGACTTGGGACGGGAACTTGAAGGGCTTGTAGATATGTTTTCTGTGCAATGCATTAACCACAGTGTAGAGATTGTTTTAGACCTGTCTGGTATGAAACTTTTTGGTTGCATAAGAGTTTTGTTTCAGTGAAAAGTAGCTGATTAGAAATCTCTCAGCAAGTTTCTGACGCATCTAGGTTAATTTAATGCAGATGATATGCCAAAGCTAGTTCGGGGTGATTCTGCTAGGGTAGTTCAAATTTTTGCAAATTTGATCAACAACTCAATCAAGTTTACTCAATGTAAGGGTTTTGTTTCTTCATGTTCTAGTTTTTCTACAAGAGTAGTGGTGCTGTAAAATATTTAAAAAATATTACACTCCAAGAAAAAGTTTTGTTATTATATGAAAGTTACCTGCTTCCAAAAAATATGAAAAAATCATAATTGGTTTAATTGAATGACTTCGATACCCTGCAAAAGTTGTCTCAAATTTTATACTTTGAGCCTGGATCATATCAATATTCATTGGCATGTTCCTTGAGAATTTCAAAGATTGATCAATGGTTCTATCACTATGAATCAATAAAGCACTGAAACTCCGGAGCAAGGCTAATACTAACTCTTTCAAATGGTTTACAGCGGGTCACATTATTCTGAGAGGATGGTGTGAAAACCCAAATTCTTTCGGTGATAGTGCAAATTTTCCTCTTGAGCAGAAGAAATTACAGTGTGCACAAAAGACGAGAGCAAAGCAACATGAAAATCATGCAAAGAGGACATCTAAGAGAGATAACAAAATGATACTTTGGTTTGAAGTTGATGACACAGGCTGTGGTATGAACCTTAAAACTTGCCTGGAAATTGGGAACTTTCCCTTCTGTGGAAAAAGAAAAATCAGTTTATGTCTAATCCATATTCACATGCATTTCATGTGTTCATAGGCATTGACCCAAGTAAATGGGATTCTGTGTTTGAAAGTTTTGAGCAAGCAGATCCATCAACTACTAGACGGTAAGTAATTTAAATATTTAACAAAGACAAGATACAAGTCTGCTTACAAGTCTGCTGGAAATTACTTTTTAGTTAGCTAACAAATTGACATGAACTTGTTATCTGAGATTGCCATTGAACTTCCAAATCAATTTGAACCTATATCCAATAATTTAAGGAACCTTTTGAATGTTATGGGCTGAAGATTTAAGGAGTTCTGAAACCTTGGCTCATTTCAGGCATGGAGGCACTGGTCTTGGTCTTTGCATTGTCAGAAGCTTGGTGAGTTAAACCCTTAATATGTTAAGTTTCAAATAAGTCAAGGACAATTACCATTCATAATGTATGTGTTTGATGAAAGACAAAAGATATTTGTCTGTGCCAGCCCAAACATGTAATTACATCAAGTAAATTGCCGAAGCTAATGATCTCAGTTTGCATGTTTTAAACTTCAACTGTATTTTGATCATAAACAAGAGATCATGCTCTTACTTTAGCAGAGTAAGGTTTCATCTCTAGGCTTATAAATTCACTCGTATGTGTCCTTTCTCTTCTAAAATGAGTCTACTGACTTGTATATAATTTCATTTAATCTCTTTACTACTATGGGTTGGCAGGTTAACAAGATGGGTGGAGAAATTAAGGTTGTCAAAAAGGAGGGCCCAGGAACACTGATGCGATTATACCTGTGTCTCAGTGCACCTGTGGATGCCACAGAACAACATTGTCAAGTAGATTTTGCTAACAATGGCTTAGTGGTGAGTAAAATCTACTGTTGGCACTGAGTGACTGCAAATATAATGAGCAGGTCCTGAAATAAGAAGTGTCAATGCAGGTATTGCTTGCACTACACGGCAATGTTGGTCGATCAATTACATATAAGTGGTTTCAGAAAAATGGGGTGTTCACTATGGAGGCATCAGAATGGAATGGATTAACACAAATTCTGAGGGAACTTTTCCATGCAAGAAGTTCAACCCATAATAATGGCTTTGATGCACATTACCCAGTACATGATGATTTAAAATATAAATTGCTGAGCATACAGGAACTTAGGAACCCAACTTTTGTAATTGCTGTTGACATTGGGTTACTCGACTTGAGCACAGATATATGGAAGGAACAGCTTAACTTCCTTTACAAGTACTTTGGTAGAGCAAAGTTCATATGGGTGCTGGACAATGACACCTCCAATGCCATAAAGATGGAGCTTCGCAGGAAAGGACAGATATTTACAGTCAATAAACCCTTTTACAAAACAAAAATGATTCATATTTTGGAAGCCGTCATAAAGGAGAGAAATCTTGAGCTGCAAAAGAAAATTTTGACTACTACAAAAACCACTATGAAAGAGGGTGATTTGCACAAGTTTCTTGATATTGATTGTACTCATTGCGATGGTTCTAGCTCGGATGGTTCTGATATAACTGAAGTAGGAGGTTCTAATCCTGTTAGTGCCAATGGAGATAAACAACGAGAAAAGGTGGCCAGATCTAATCCATCATCACAATACCAGATGAATAACTGCTTAGTAGGATTGACTAATGAATATTTGGAAGATAATAATCCTAGGAATGGAGAGTCATCTGAGAGCGACCCCAACCCGCATGAAGTCACTACAGATGTCACACCAAAATCGTTGTCCACTAGACAAGCATCCTTTACAACAGGAGCAGTGAATGGAAAGAAATCTCTTGAAGGTGTGAGGATACTACTCGCAGAAGATACGCCAGTAATTCAAAGGGTCGCAACCATAATGCTTGAAAAAATGGGATCCACAGTTGTTGCTGTAAATGATGGACAGCAGGCAGTGGATGCTCTGAATGGCATGCTCGGTGCTGAAGATTGCAGAAGGGAGTCTCTCCTGAAGGAAAGGAACACAAGATCATCTCAAACCGAAATTCTCAGTTGTCCTCCATATGACTTGATCCTAATGGATTGTCAGGTATGAAGTAGAAGAAAAAGTACTAAAGCTTCAATTTTTATAGTTTTAGGAGCTCATTCTTGCTTGTTTATACCATACAGGGCTAGCGCATAGTGGCCCTATATGTTAAGTTATTCTTTTACAAAAAGTAGATATCATAGTGAATATTAGCCTAAATTTTCTAATTCCTTCTGTCTTTGTGTAAAAAAAACAGATGCCAAAGATGGATGGCTATGAGGCAACAAAAGCAATCAGGAAATCAGAAGAAGGAACAGGCTTGCACATTCCAATTGTTGCTCTTACAGCTCATGCAATGTCATGTGATGAAGCCAAATGCCTGGCGGTGGGGATGGATGCTTATTTAACAAAACCAATTGACTTCAAACTAATGGAGTCCACCATTCTTTCACTCACGAGAAGAACATCCTGACTTTTGACGTTATACTGAAGCTAACAAAGGATTGGTTTAGACAACCTAGAAATATAAAGAAGTTTACCAAAGTTTAACTTCAGAAAACATGGCTTAACATCCGTATTCAAGAAATATAGTCAATTTTCGTGAATTAACTTACTTGTATAGAAAATAACTCAAGTTTATTGCTGTCTGTTTCTTCCATCATTCAGAAAAGGCCAAATTCTAGGTGCATTGTCGTACAGGATAAACAAATAAAATGTTATGTTTATGTTACATAAAAGTTTCCACAAATCTCACATTGCTGCTTCTACTTCTGCTTGCCATCATTGCTGCTCACTTAGTCACTTCCATTTCTGCTCGTCGCTGGCTCGCTGCTTGTTGCTGCTGTTGTTTGCTGCCGCGAACTTGAGTTGCTGGTATTCTCAGCCTTGCCCAACCATGAATGATGTTTTCTCCATCCCCCCTCCCTTTTTTCCAGATATTCCTGCCCCATTTCCTTTCATTGTATTTAAAGGTTATGTAATTACTTGTATTTGTTGAAAATGTCATTTTTTGGGAACCTATTTTGCTGAATCCCAACAAAAAAACCCCAAGATCTTTGAATGATGCATGTATTTGCATAAGCCTTTATTTCTCGTGCTACTCATGTATTTGCATAAGTCTTTATTTCTCGTGCTTAGTTTGCTTGGCGTTCCATATAGAAGCTTCAGTTACTTGTTTGCTTCAATTTTTTCGTGTTTACCACTTTGTTTGCAATTTTTTATCTTTGTTTCCCATGAGTGATACCTTAGAAACTAGAAAGGAAATTTCATTAAATCTGGACATGCATTTGTGTAATGCATGGAAAAAAAGATATGGCACACACGTACTGTCCTGGCCATAGAAGATAAACATCATCCTGAGAACCATGTTTTTGTGATGATGACAAAATGGATGTATGAATAAACTTCCCTAGATAAATAAATAGATATAGGGAATGAAACTAGAAGATTATCATCACCTAGTATAACTCTCACGTACTTATAGATAATGAAAAAACAGAATAGGAAAAGTATAACATGACTTCAATATAACCAAACGTGTCATAGAATCCAGCAGATCCAGCACAAACCACAGTAACTATTAAAGCTTTGAAGCCATGTTATATTTGTTATAGCTACATCTATATAAATATAGAGTAGAATATTCAGTCCTTAATCATGTTGACTCACAGATCTAGTTATTACTGAATTATGAGCCATATATTGTATGGCATATATATATATATAAACTTCTTGGACGCTGTAAGACTTGAAGAGTAATTAACGACAATTCATATATGATAATATGAATTAAATTTGAGAGGAATGCTAATATGCTATGTATATTGAAGTGGCTAACTAAGAAAGTCTTACTTTGCTAATATTTGGAACAAGGGACCTCAGCATATAGAGTCTATCATCAAGCTTCTTCCTTCGGCAGCAGAATTCAGCCATCAAATTCTTAGCAGGCATTCCCTTATTCTTCTTCCCTTTCTAATCCACGCCACTAATTGCTGCCTGTGATGTGAATTTTCTTTTTGGGGACAATGTTCAGGGTTGCATGTGTACCATTTTTCTCTGTATTTGTACTCAAGAGACAAGAACTTCCTAAGGAAGTTTCCATTTCTGATATGCAGAAAGACTGGACTGCCTTGCTGCTTTGTTGATTTTTTCTTTTTCTTTGTTTTGAACTTTTCTGATGTGTATAATTTCTTATCCTCCTCCATTGTTGTACTTCCCCTCTTTTCATTCTATCCTGCAAAAGGAGAAAAGACTTTCCCAATCTTATACGATTGATATTTACTATTGTATCTATTTTTCCTTCTTAACTTGGATGTGTGACATCCT
Source organism: Sophora flavescens (assembly GCA_030762895.1). Taxonomy (NCBI): domain Eukaryota; kingdom Viridiplantae; phylum Streptophyta; class Magnoliopsida; order Fabales; family Fabaceae; genus Sophora; species Sophora flavescens. The sequence goes on along the minus strand of CM061064.1, from coordinate 159,605,583 downwards.
TGTAAATTTGAACTTACAAATCAAGGGAATTTTATCACATAAGTGTCTTGTAAAATGGATTCTCCACTTGAATCTGTTAGACCCTAGCCCTACTAGTAAGGACTCCAGGAAATGCTAAAACTAGAGCACTGTCTAGTCTTTTTAGAATTGTGTGATAATACCATCATGCTTGTTTGTAACTGTGACAAGTGCTCCTTTTGTGTTCTTTTCTCTACCTTTTCACCTCTCATTGATTCATTAAAGCATTCTTGCTTGTGGAAATTAAACTCTTTCTGGCCATAAAGATGGATGTAATTGACAACTCATGTTTCGTTCTCACTTTCAAGTCTATAAATTTATTCACATTTACACTGTCTTAGCTTATGTTCTGAACTTGAGTACAATGAATCAAACACACTGAAAAAGTGAATTGGATAGAAGACCATTTTTAGTGGCATCTGGCACTTGTTTGAAGTGCCATATATGAAGTTTTATTGATAACTTGGTTTTAATGAGCTTACCTGCTTGTTTTGAAACTGCAGGATAATGTTAGTTCATATGCTTCAACTATGACATTTCAAGTTTTGGGCTCCCTGATAACTTAGTAGTTTTAATGAGTTCACCTGTTTGTTCCGTTCATCCATTTCGATCCGGGTGAGTAGCATTGATTTGATTGGTGTTCTTATCAATAGGTATCAAAGTTTAACCTTTTAGGCACCAATGATTGATATTATGGAAGATTTTTTCTCTGATATTAAGACAGGTAGAATGTAAGACGGGTAGGTCATCGGTGTGTAAGAGGCATGGTGTTGAAGAGGTTGGTGTTTGAGGTCTTGAGGTGGTTTGGGTGGTTGTGGAGGTGTGTGTAGTCTCATTATCTGACATGGTGATGGAGAGTGAGGTATTATTTGGGCTTTAACTTTACTATGGAGTGTTTGGCAAAGTTGGATAAGACGACTGAAGATTGCCAGACAATTGAATGATCAGACGCGTGGAGACAAGCCAGACGATGAGACGAGTAGAGAGACAAGACGACTCAAGTAACTAGTAGACGATCGGAGAAATTATTAGACGGCTGAAGGATCATACGCGTGTAGGTCAGACGATTAGAGAGACTATGGGCTCGTTTGCTTTGCTTTCAGTGTTTTTATTTTCTATTTTCAGAAATAATTACAAAATTGTTACCCTGTTTTCGTTATGTTTCATGTTTCCAAAGATTTGTACAGGAAACAGTGAAAACAAAAAAAAGTTATTTTTAGTATTTCATGTACAAATTTATGAAAACAGGAAACATAATGAAAACAAAGTGACGATTTTATAATTATTTCTGAAAACATGAAATGAAAGTAGGAATGTGGAAACAAAATTAGCAGGCCCTAGACACTTAGGCGATTAGAGAGACCAGTTGCTTGAGTTACCATTAGCTATTCAAATGACATATTAGACGACTCAAGGATTTGATCAGACGACTAACTCCAGACAACATATTATATCATATGACCGACTCATTCAGGCTTCTCCATAATTACTTGACTGGATAAATAACAATGAGGCAACCGAATGACGGAGGTGACCAAAAGGTGAAAGTTGCAATGAAGTTGGGCTGTTGGGGGGTAGGTGAAGGGTGTCGTTTGGCCAAGTTGAAAGTAGATCTTGAAATAACTAAAGGTAAACACAAGAAGGTAGTTGATTTCTATTTACCCAAATTTTTCGCAAAGCAAAGACTATTTCAAAAACAGGGAGAAGCAGATGCTTGAAAAAGCACACAGATAATTGACCCATCTGATGGTTTTATGGACTTATCAAAGACAAGTGTTAAAGAGTCGATGGATAAAACCTTTTTTATTTAAAATAAGAAAAAAATTTCTTAAGGAAATCCAGTTTAACCCCTTGTTAGTCACAAGATAAATAACCAAGCAATATCTAAAAATCGAGAAGAGAGAATCACACAAAGAGATTACCTTGGTTCACCCTTAATTTTTGGCTACGTCCAGTCTTTGACCTCACCAAGATTTCTACTATAACTAACTTCATTGCAGGTAAATTTTTTTCGCACCTAACCTTTCCAGGTTCAACAAACAATAAGTAATCTTTTCTCACCTAGACTTTTCAAACTCAACATTCATAAAGAAATAAATGAAGTGCTTGATTATAATTTGTAAGTCTTTCACAAACAGTCGGAAATTGAATTAAATGTGAAGGGTAAGAAAGGTTGCATAATAACTTCTCTTCAAAAGATAATGAATGAGCAAATGATTGAGAAGAAAATAATGCATTGAATGCTTGAATAAATGCTCAAGAGTTCTTTAGTTCAATATGTTAGTGCATGTCTTAAATTCTTCTCTATTTATTGCCTCATTCAAAATTAATATGTTGAAGACATTCCTCTAAAATTGGCTTCTCTAGTTTGAATATGCTAACCTCCATTTAATGCAAGATGGTCATTTTGGGTAGTCATTAAAATTTAGGAACGTTGGTTTATACTCTAATAGAGAAGTACTTTTACTTTATTTGAGTAGAAATAATATTAGAGTAGGAGTAGACTTGCTTTTGTCCTTGTACGATGCAGGTTACACTTTCTGTGCAACTTCTAGATTAGATAGGATATAGTGCTTTCTTTTGTAATAGATAAGGTAGTATAAAATATCTTTTGTCTAAGGCCTTGTACAATTGTCGTCTCATTTAGACACTTGAAACAGATGAAACTTTATAACTTGGATAACTCAGCTTCATTTAGACACTTAAATTATATCTTTGATTTGCGCGTGGAGAAGCTTGAGTAGGCATTTGGTGCTTGTTGATCACTTGATGAACAATTTTTATTAGATGCTCGAGTCAGATAGGCATTTGCTTTTATTTTAATTTATGATCTGTGTTGAGAAAGAATTTTCTATCTAATGGAATAGGGTTACACACTAAGTAGAATCATTAGAAGATTTTATAAGGTCCACTTAAATCATTTTATAAAGAGTAAATATCCAAATTGGTCATTGACAAAAATACACGGTGACATTTTGATACATGAGAAATGGAAAATACTATTTTGGTATTCAAGAATGTAAAATGCAGGTCAAATTAGTCTTTATTAGGATAATTTTCAAGGACATTTTAGTCCCTCACAAAGACTATTTTGACTCGCATTTTATATTATTGAGGACCAAACTTGTATTTTCCATTTCTCAGAGACCAAAATGTCATCATGTATTTTCGTCAAGGACCAATTTGGGTCTTTATTCTTTTATAAATGTTTGGATTCATTAAAACTTGGGGTGATGTGATCATGGACACACAAGTTCAAGGGATCCCACGAGTAAAGGGCATTCAAGGATCAAAGACCCAAGCATGGCAAAGAAGAGTCCAAGACCAACAAAGAAGTCCTCTTAGTTTGTAGAATCTTTTGTAATAATATTAGATTGTAGGAGCTTGTAATAAAAGTAATTTAGGACCTTGTAATATAAGTGTTTTTCCAATTAAGAACTTTAGGACTAGATTAGAGCATTGGGCTTAGGAATTTGGGCCAACTAGCCCAACATAACACAAGAATAGGATACATTGGGCCAAAGTAGGCTAAGAGAGGCCCACACTTGGCATAGGAGGCACAAAACTAGTTAGAGAATGATGAGCTTCATGCTCTCATCTATAAATAGGTGATTTGTTACTCATTTTGGAAGATTGAACTCATTTACAAAGTTTCTCATACTTGAGAGCTAGAGTGAATTGAGAGAGTTCTCCTCCTAGAGGTTCATGAATTGAAAGGCAACAATAACGATTTGTTTCACAAGTCAAGACAGTTGTAAGGGTGGCAAAATGATCCATTTGTCCACCATCCATCCAGTCCATCCTTGAGAAAATCCATCCAATCCATCCATTTATAAAAAAATAATATAAATGGATTGGATGGATTGGATTATTTTTTTAGTGGATGATTTATGATCCATCCAATATTTTTTAAAATCCATTGGACCAACAATCAAAAATATAATGGATCAACTTTTATCCATTCCAAAACCAATTTATTTTTTTCATATTATTTTTCACCAAATAAAAAAACCTCCATTTGTAAAAAAAAAATCCATCTATTTTTCTCTTCCGTTCCCTATTATTTTTTCTTCACTATTTTTTATTTTATTTATCTGCTTTTTTTTTCTTTTTTTGTTACATTAAGTATTAACTAATTAATTCTTCTCAAGCACCCGTTGTAGTCCACGTACGTTATCACGTACATTTTCTTTTTTCATTGCCTTTTTTTTTTGCTGAGAAACTTTAAAAAAAAGTATTAACTAATTGAAAGCACGGAAAGTCGTAACAAATTTCGTAAAACAATGTCATGGAACGTTGTGGCAAAACAACCTCTGTAGATGCACATAATCAATAACTCCAATATAATAATAGAAAAATGACCGTGATACAAAATTGTCGTGAGATAGAGTGGAGAGAGAGTAGGAAAAAATGGAGAGAGAAAGGGTAGAGAGAGGAAGAAAGAGGAAGTCGAGGGTGAGATAGAGATAATATTTTAAATTTTTTTACAAATTATTTTATTTTTAAAAATATTTTATGGATGGATAAAAGAGATATAAAATTATTTAATTTCTTAAAATACATTTTAGTGGATGGATTGGATATTCATCCATAAAAAATTGTTAATGGATGAATCAGATAGATTTTATTTAATGGATCATGGATGAATTGGATTTTTTTAATGAATTTTTAATGGATTATAATGGATTAATGGATTGTTTTTAATCCATCCGTCAAGATCCGAATAAAAATTTATCCGATCCATCCATTTGTCACCCTTAGCTGTAAGTACTCCATTTGACTTGACCTGTTTGTACTCATACCTTATAATTAGAATATGAGATGAGACAGGATAAAGAGGGGGATGCTGCTACCTATACCCTCGCACATGTTCCATCCACCCCCACACATTTTTCAAATCTTTGTTTATTACCAAAACACCCTTAAGTGAATCACTTTCTTTCTCACTCTTTTTTTTTTCTTCATTTTTTCGCATCTCCGATAATTAATTGCCATAAGTAAAAACTTGAAAGATTATATTCCGACAACTAATTGCCGGAAAGTCAAAAACATGGGGAAAAAATATAATCGGCCAATTAGTTGCTCGAATTATGACTCCAGCAATTAACTGCCGGAATATATATATATATATATATATATATATATATATATATATATATATATATATAGAGAGAGAGAGAGAGAGAGAGAGAGACTTTTTGTGTTTCCGATAATTAGTTGTCTGAATATTCCGACAACTAATTTTCGGAAATACAAAAACTCGAAAAAATATAACTCGGCAATTAGTTGCCGATGGTGACAAGTATATATTCCGGCAACTAATTGTCGGCATGTAAAAAACTTGAAAAAATTATATTTCGACAACTAATTACCAGAAAGTAAAAAAAAAAAAACATGAAGAAAAAAATATATAAACGAGCAACCCGGATGCTAAGTGTATATATTTTGGCAACTAGTTACTAATAGGCAAAAATTCATGAAAGATAATGTTCTGGCATTTAATTGCGTACACATGGGCTAAGGCCCAAACCAGCCCAATATAGTCTACTTGTTGCCTAAGCAGCTGCACCTCACTGGAATCAACAAATACACCAACACAAGTTACACAACACAACACTCCGCTACTTTATTAACTAGAAGAAAAAGGAGCTTGACCTCAAAGATTTGAATCAGAATCAATATACAGTAGGCAAATTGTAATAGCCATGGCGAGGTACGATAGAGCAATCACGGTGTTTTCACCCGATGGTCATCTTTTCCAGGTTGAGTACGCCCTCGAAGCCGTTCGCAAGGGCAACGCCGCCGTCGGCGTCCGCGGCACCGATAACGTCGTTCTCGGTGTCGAGAAGAAATCCACCGCCAAACTCCAAGACTCCAGGTTCTCTCTCTCTTTTCCCATTGCCATTTTTTTTTTTACTTTGATTTAGCATGATGTTCATTTAAAACCCCTATTTTGCTGATATTTTTTCTTTTTTTGGGTTAGGTATCAAGGATATGAATCCGTGTTTGTGGTTTTGCTGAATAGATTTTTTTTGTTCTAGGTGTAGATCCTTTTTCCGTTGATTAGGCTTAAATCTGATCCTAAGGATAATTAGAATAGCTTTTGGGGTTTACTGTGGAAAATGAAACTTTTTTTTTTTTTGTTTCTATGCGCGGAGAATCTCTGTTAACTCCAGTTCTGGTTTTCATTTGACATTTGACAAGGATCTAGTTAGTTTAATTGGGTTTCAACTTTCAAGTATAATATATCATATATCATATATATGTATTTTGTTATCGTTTTCTTTAGTGATGAGTAGAGTGTTCAACGTTTATTTATTGTACTGCAAGTTCGTCATACTTATCGAAGATTTGGATGTACTTTTTTTTTATTCTTATTTTTTGGGTTGGGGGGGGTGGGACTATTAGTTCCCTTTGTTCATATAATTTGGAGACACTTACATGGGAACCAAATATGATTTTATGATATATTTAATTTATAGACTGCTATATCTAAAAGAGGTTTTATTTAATTTTGTGGTGATCTCAATTTCTATGATTTATGATGTGATTGTGAATAAAAGAAAGTTCGATGTTGACATGCTGGCAATATTTTTATGATGTACTGTTTTTTTTTATAAGCCATAAATTTTTATTTATAACGAGTACAAAGGGTACCCAAACCTATATACATAAGAAACAGGAACTTTAGGAACATAAGATACATGATCAACCTAGCTCAAAAGATTATCACTGGGTTGAGAATATAGCTAAGAACCCAAAGCAACCCCAAAGAAGAGCCAATATTATACACCCTGAGTTGAGAATATAGCTAAGAACCCAAAGCAACCCCAAAGAAGAGCCAATATTATACACCCAAAGCATCCCCAAAGAAGAAGCACCATTGTAGACCCCAAAACAGTAAACCCAAAGTTAAGGAAAACCTTTCTTCACCCAAAAGCCAACAGCCACAAAACCAAAAAAAAAGCTGAAGTAGTATAGCTTCTAGTGTTATCGATGGCGGATGGCGGCCGGCCAAAAATCCGCCATACATCATAGCGGATGGCGATGCGGCCAGATGGCGGACAAAAAAAATTATATATATATATATATACATATACATAACAAAAATTACAGAAATAAATATAAAATCCAAAACACTATCAACATAAGTAAAGAACCATAAACTAAATTGATAGAAAATGTCATATAAGTCTCATAATTCAAATAGAAAATGTCATAAACCATCAAGTTCAAGACTTCATAATTCAAAATAACAACAAAATGATAAAAACAACATGACAAACACAAAGTAAATGGCTATTCCTCTTCCTCAACCCCAACATAATCAATTTCTTGGTTATCTAATGGGGCATATCCCTCTTCCTCTTCTCCATCGTATTTCTCAAAAACAAGTAACTCTTGTTCATCTTCGATGCCTCGGAATCATCCTCAAATTCGATTCTTCACTTGGATCAACTCGCTATCTCTTTCCCCTTGCCCTTACTCCCCTTAGAGGTTGAACTTGCACCCGGACCTTTGTTAGAAGCTTTGGCAAGAATCGCAACACTTGATGCTCCTTTTCTTTTCCTTGTTTTTTCGCCTAGTAAGTGTTGTAGGCTCTCCAACCCCCGAAGCCTCATAAACAGTTCCCCAATTTAGTGTGTCATCATCATCAAAAACAACTCATTCCCAGCATCATCATTATTATCATCCATCTCTCCAACTAACCACTCATTACACTCATCAATGTCATTGAGTGTAATTGGGTCAATTTCATCTTTAATACTATGTCTATGATGGAGTTGTTGGTTATATTTGACATAAACCAAATCATGAAACTTCTTATGGTCAACCCTATTTCTCTTTTTGAGTGAATCAAACATAAATATAATTGAAGTGTTAATACTTAATTAGGCTTGACCACACTTATAAAATAAACTCAAGATACTTACTTGCTCGAATACACTCCAATTGCGCTCACATCCAGATGCGCTACATGTCAAGCTCAAAATCTTGATAGCCAATTGTTGCAAATTTGGAGCCGAGAAGCCATACATTCGCCATCCTTGAGCTACAAAATCGAGTGTATGACTTAGAATTTAAACATTAAACTTAAAAGAATTGAAATAGTGAAATTATTAGAAGATGGGGTCTTAGTTTCTCACCAGAGCAACGACTTTCTCGTGTTATTGCAAATTCAGAACCAAAGAGACCACTGCGATCTTATAAATAGGCAACTTTGGCTAGTATCTTAGCCTCGCACATCCTTACTTTGCACCAACCTAGAGATGCAAGCATACAACCCATTGTGAACCTCCAAATCAAACTCCAAGTCGGGATTGGAATAGAAGAACTCCTGGTTTAAATAGTGACCAAGCCGTGCAATGGACGATGAAGTCGACAATTCCATCTATTGTCAATGATTTCAAAAACATCTTTGTATTTGCTTTCATTGTTGTTGAAAGACTTCATAATTGCTTCTTTGGCCTTGTCCATTGCTTCATAAATATATCCTAAGGCTGGTTTTCTTTCACCATCAACAAGTCGAAGCACTCGTACAAGAGGAGCCATGACTTTAAGAATATAAACCACATTTTTCCAAAATGAAGGCATAAGAACAACCTTCGATGCTTGCCTCCCCTTAGCTTCCATGGATAGCTTGTTTTTGCTCCACTCATCTAAGTAAACATTTTTCTAAGATTGGCTTTTTCTCCATAAAGTCTCTCCAATGATAAAAATGAGGTAGCAAATCAAGTAACCCCATGCCTTACCAATTCCCTCTTGTTTGTGAATTGTCTCAACAAACTCAAGGTACTTGAATGACTGTAGATAAAACCAACAAGACCAATTCCCCTTGAATTGTCTTCTTTTATCAAAGGAATCTTTCCAATGTCTTCAAGCATTAAGTCCGAGCAATGGGCCGCACAAGGAGTCCAAGAAAGATTTGGTCTCTTTTCTTCTAACATCTTTCCAACCTAGAACATAGTTGCTTCCATTATCCGTAATGATCTCAACAACTTTCTCCTCTCCAATCTCCTCTACAATAGAATCAAGCAACTCAAACAGTTTCTCAAGGTCTTCACAAATGCCGAGCCATCAATTGACTTCACAAACATCGTCCCAATGGAGAGTTCACCAAGAAATTAATAATGCATCTTTGCTTTCTATCATCCATGCATCCGACATAATAGAGCAACCATGTTTTCTCCACTTCGCTCCTTGTGATTTTTCAACAAATCTTCAGTGTATTCCATCTCCATGTGTAAAGTGGAACTCTAATAGCATGATAAGTAGGAGTCGGTAGATGTTTACCAAAGGCACCAACCGCTTCAAGCATTTCTTGAAAGCTTTCCAACTTAATACGCTTAAATGATAAACCAAACTGATACCAAAAACGAGCAATTTTTGATGGACCGAAGAACTGCTTTCTTTTCACATGCCTCTCTAATGTTAGCTTGCCTCATTTCCTCCTTCTTCCTTTTACCAATTGCACTGGTGCAGCTGGTTTCCGACAAAGAGATCAATAGGCCCCTTTTTAGCAACTTTTTCTTCCCGTAGAAGCGTAACTTGCAAAGCACGAAGCATTAGTAGGTGTCATTTCCATCTCATCTTCACTACTCTCCACATAGAGTAGACTCTCAATTTCAGCTCAAGACTTGGAACATAAACATAGTTGCTGCCTAGATTCTTCCTCTCTTTGAAAAGTGTCCAAAGCTCTTCTCTAACTTCTTTTGGACACTTGGTACAAGCGCCTACATTCCCCTTCTTGCCCATTAAGTGCTGTTTGGCTCTAGTGACCCCTCCCTTCATGACTTTTGAACGGAAAGTACACACAACCGAGTTTGTGTCTCCTTCTTGCAATGGAAAGCAGATTTCCATCCAACATCAGCTCTGGAGGAGGCCCTTGAAGCATCGAAGAAGTTCGGTTCGCCGCCATTTTCGAAAATGGCTGAAAAAAGGAGAAAGGAAGAGATGCTTACTTTGGTCGCGGCCCAAGGGTGGTCGCCGGAGGTCGAGTGGTCGCCGGACGGTGGTCGACCGATAGTGGGTGTCACGGAGAGTGGGTGGGCGGTGGTGGGAGAAGAGCGAAATGGGAGGAAGGGAAGAGTCCGCGATTCTACGATTTTCTGTTTGGAAGGGAAGGTTCGCGATAGCGATTTTAGGGTTTTTTGCCATTTGGGCGGGGTGGCTAAATGGGTCGGGTTTGCTACAAAAACCCAAACAACCCGCCATTTCCGCCATGCGGCCGCCACGACCCGCCACGTGGAATCCGCCACGCCACCGCCTCGGAATGGCGGTTCCTTCAAATTCCGCCACCGCTTTCCGCCATGGCGGTTTTTTGACAACACTGATAGCTTCCAACCAAAAGGACTGGCCGCCTCACAATCTTCTTTACTGTTGAATGCATTCATTATATTGATTTTCTTGTGATGATGGATCGGACTTATCAACAACTGTTTAAAAACTCAGAAGAAATATGGGGTTTGCAATTTTTCTCATGTATTTAGTAGATGATGGTGTTTGATTTTTTTCTCCATCATGTTACTTTTTGTTTTGCAGATCGGTGAGAAAGATTGTCAATCTAGACGATCACATTGCCCTTGCTTGTGCAGGACTAAAAGCCGATGCCCGTGTCCTTATAAACAGGGCACGAGTTGAATGTCAAAGCCACAGGCTTACCGTTGAGGATCCAGTCACTGTTGAGTACATAACTCGTTACATTGCAGGTCTTCAGCAAAAGTACACACAAAGTGGTGGTGTGCGTCCATTTGGCCTTTCAACCTTGATTGTTGGTTTTGATCCATACACTGGTAAACCGTCCCTGTACCAAACAGATCCTTCTGGTACATTTTCAGCTTGGAAAGCTAATGCAACTGGAAGAAACTCAAATTCGATTCGGGAGTTCCTAGAGAAGAACTATAAAGATACTTCTGGGCAAGAAACTGTGAAATTGGCTATCCGCGCATTGCTTGAAGTGAGTTCATTTGTTCTTGTAGTATTTGTGAAAGCATACATGAATTTATTATTTATTTAGGTTCTTTGCCGCAACCTGTGCAGAGTCTTTTTCTTGCTAAAGAACATAGGCACTGTCCTTCTCTGCTCTTTGCATGTGTCTGTCTGTCAATGTTGTCAATGACTTAGGAGGCACTTTAAAAGTGTCTTCAGTTCTCCATGTTAGTAAAATTGATGAATTGGAAGAAATCTTTAAAGAAACATTTGATCGCAAATTAGGAGGAACTTTTGGATAAATCATCTACTTGCAAGACATTCATATGCTTAACTTGGGCTGTTGGGCTCAAGTGGCTTTTTCCAGTAGTTTAGAATGGTGTTAAGTAGCCTTTCTTGTCTCTTTCTGATTCTTGATATAACACAGTTGTTCGCCTTATGATAGTTAATATAATACATCATACTTGCTCTATAATACAAACTTATATCTCTATTTTTTGAGACTATTTATCTTTGCAAAAGATTAAAGCACAAACCTTATCTCTGATTTACGTAGACATTTCCTGTGTTTTGATATATAGTTCATGCCTAAACTTTCAATTTACATTCTAAGATGTTCCTAGCTTTCAAGTCCTTGTTCTTGCATATTATCTGGTACTTGATTTTGTATTTTATGAAACATACTGTACAGTCTCAATTTTAACCTTTACAACTATTTTACTCATTTCGTGATCATGTCTGTACTAGTATGCAAGAGTGTAACCTGAACCAAAAGGAATATATGAAAAAAAGGACTGTGTAATATATTTATGAGGGATTTGTGGTTCACTTGATTGAAAAGGTCTTCATTTGGAAAATAAATTAATTTAAAATAAAGGTGTAAGTTAGTGGAGGGAGATAGTGTGATGGGATGTTGGCTTTTTGTGGTTACTTTAGCTGTGCATTTCTTTTCTTTTTTTTTTTTTATGTCGAAATTTCTTGTGTCTCCAAGCTAACAATCACTCTGCAAATCAGCTAAAATTCTTAGGACAGTAACATACGAATATTAGATTATTCATGGAATATTCTGGTACAATTAAGATGTTCTATATCTATTGCACAAATTCCTTTTTCAGCCTGGATGATGTAGTGTAGTGTTCTACTTTGAAAGTGAAGCTAATGTTACAACCCTTGGAACTTAATTATCTGTTCTTTTGGCAGAATTATAATTCAGGAACTTTTGGTAAAATGTTTGTTGTTTAGGAACAATCAACCAAACAAAGTGATGACAATTATCTAAGATTGGATAATGGATTAGCCATATATTGACTTAAGTGAGCACTTGTCTGGTTAATTGATCCCAAACAGCAAAATATTTTTGTGATAAATTTGTAAATTGTTATTCACCTTTGTATATATTTAGCTCCAGGACCCGAACTCTTAATTGTTCCTTTTAGGGTGTGATCTAGATGATTGTTAGAGGGAGACCTCTCTGGGCTATTATACCTGAGAAGGCTGACAGTTGCAGACTGATCTTTCTGATTTCAAGAAATTTTTTATTATAGAAGTACATGTAAATCTGTACATGCCTTGTTTGAATTCAAAGCCTTTTTGTACAAATGGTGTGCCCTTCACAGCTTAATATAAATTTTTTGGCCTATGCCCACATCAATACTTTAATCATGAGTAATACAACCTGATAAATCTTATGGTTATATATACATTGGCTTGTACAATCAAACAATGA